>JASSUY010024515.1:0-10446 GCA_032466535.1 Forpus xanthops
GGGAGTGGTGAGGCCCTGGCACAGGTTGCTCAGAGAAGATGTGGCTGCCACATCCCTGGCAGTGTTCAAGATCAGATTGAACGAGGCTTGGAGTAACCTGTCTAGTGGAAGATGTCCTTATTTGTCACAGGAGGTTGTAACTGGATGAGCTTTAAGGTCCTTTTCAACCCAAACCATTCTGCGATTCTATGATTCTACAATATTGGGGCTGCATGGTCATGGGCAAGGGCAGCATGTCAGGTTTTAGGCACTGAGGCTAAATGAAAGTGGAACACAGACATGCAGTTCTGAGTGCAGATAGCAGTGCTGCACTCTGAGTGCTGTGCGATCCTTTCTGGAGCAGCAAAGCTATGGGCACAACTTTCTGCTGCAGGCACAAGGGTACTGGTGTACATGGGTTGGTAGGCCGGCTTCTCTACAAAAAGTGTTTGCTGCAGAGCAATGTACAGCTCTCGTCCAGGGCTCCATCAGAGCAACATTGTTGTTGGGATGAAAAAAAGAGAAAGAAACATCCAGGATATCCTCTCAAAGAAGACAACATATATAGTGCACATTCTAAGAGCCGCTCAATATTCCAATCTGTTGCACAGAACTGACTTCATCCATTGGTTCTGCTGCTTGAAAAAAAAAAGGTGCTCTGAACCTCAGACCCATTCATGAACCACCAGCTTGTCTAAAAACCAGTTTAGCCCTTAGCTAATCTTTTGTGCACCCCTGCTAAAACTGGGGTAGGGAGTAGTAAATTTTGTGGTGCAATAAACTGTTAATAATTTTGATCTTCTGACTCACCATAGTTGTTCACTGGGCACTCATGATTATTTCAGTTGTGCAGTAACTGGAAAATGAAATCAAGATCCTCAAGATCTGACACTGGGTTGTACTCACTGTTCCAGGAATGAATTTCATCTCATCGTTTCTCATAGGAAAAGTCTGTTTACAAAGAAGACTGAAAAGGGGAAAGAGTTCCCATCTGTGAGTACTGCTTTCTGAAGATTATGCTATAGCTTCATGTGAAACAGAGAGAGCATATTTCACTTCAGCAAAGATCATGAGGCAATTTTTAATGAGAACATGGTTGAGTGAATTTTTATTGAGAATGCATCCCATGGGTTAAGAATTGGTTGTGCTGTGAAAACATGGGCGAGCAACTACCTTTGTGAATGGCCCTGATTTAGAAAAACACCGAACAGGTGCTGAACGTTAAACTTGAATTTTTTGATGTCAGTTTTGAAACAAGGCACCAGTGTTGCACAGGCTTCCCAACTGCAATCTGAAATGTTGCTATGACAGTTTTCAAGGTTTCTTTAGCTCTTGGCTATCTGTAGGTGGTTTCCAGGAAGAGGCACAAATCAGCATTTGAAGAAAGTCGAGTTACCTATAAATTGATGTTAAGATATAGCTGGCATTTAGTTTTTATGTGTGTGATTATCTCTGTGTACACACACCCAGGCACAAACACACATATATGTGAATCACTAACTTTTGTGTGAATTTGATGCCTTGTGGTGTCAGTCCTACCATCAGCAAATGTAGGTTTAGAAAAACATTTCATGCACAGCATGAATAATATCTAGCACAACTGTGCAAATGCTGGCACTTGCCTTGTGATCATCATTTGCAACACTTGTGATGGCTCTGTATGTGGGTTTGCAGTTGTGTAACATTGTCTAAACTCCTTGTGTCTGGCTGCTTGAGCAACCACCTTGATTTCAAAGTGAAAAAGAACCTATTTCCGGGAAAATATTGTACCTGACATGTTGCAGAACCAAGCTGAAAACCAAACAACCATGCCACAAGCACCAAAAAAAAAAAAAAAAAGAGCTTTTAACATTAGCCTGAAAGAAACATTTTTCAAGATTGCTTGAAAAGTAAGTTTAGTTATAGATCTCCAGCCTGAAACAATGGTACAGTAGTACCTTTTCAATGTGAAACCTCTAGTGTTCAAAGGAAAATAAATTCATTAGGCAAATCACGCATAACTTGCTTTCTTATCTTTGAGACTAATGGCAAAGATTTGGTGGTAATCAAGGGGTGGGGACACTGCCCAATCAGTGTTTTGAGGATTTCTGTTGTGAATAAGATAACAAACTCCTGCTGAGGTCCACTCATGCTGTGTGTCAGACTGCACAGTCGACATGTGCAATCAGTTCAGTCCAAATCTCCATGGGGATGCTTTGAAGGCACCTGAGCTTTACCAGGACCCCCTGCATGCTTAAAGGGAATTGCACATTCAAACACTTCACTCAGCACCACGGTTACTTGCATAAGGTGACACTTGGACTCAAATCAGCTGTCTTCGAAGCAAAGCAAAAGCAAGCCAACACAGTGAACACTGCAAGTGGGAGAACCTGCTCTTGAAGGACAAATCCTTATACCACCAGACCAATTCTGAGCCTGGGACCCCTTCCAACCCAAATTATTCTGTGATTGTGCATTGTATCCACTGTTGTATTTTCATGTACAAGGCTGTGCTGACCTGGGTTTGCACATGTAGCCTCTGCACCATCCCCATGTTGGGTCAGCAGCAGCTTGGTTGCACTTAGCGTTGCCAGGATCCCTAAACTTCTGCCACTGAAACTGAGCTAATCATATGGCAGCTGATACCATAGGTATGCAGAAAGACAGAGGACAAAGGGCTTTTTCCTATCTGCCAAAGTGAATGGGTCTGAAAACTGGAGAAAGGCATTAAGTACTGGTTTCAGATAAATCGGCTGGGCTCTTTCCTAATGCTAGTCAGCACCTAATCCCTGGCTTTTCATTCCCCTTTTCTCCTCTTCCCATTTCTACAGCCACATTAGTAGTCCTGTCATCTCAAGATCTATATAAGAAGAGTTACAATTAACCAAGCATTTTGATAACCTAAGAGCAGCAGGAGGAATAGTTCTGGTCTGTGCTTTGATTCTTGGGTCAGAGCCTTTCTGTCAGTATTAACTTATGTGATTCATTGCCTTGAGCAAATATAGTAAGTAATAAGAAGTTCCCGAGTTTATAATTTAGTTTGTTGAATATCTTCCAAGTCTTCTCTGCTCTGTTTCCTACAGGGAAGAAGGAAAATATACCCAGTTCATATGACCAAAAAAAACACCAGAAAACCTAGAAAGAAGTGGTTAAATTGACCTACATACTAGAAATTTTGCTGACCAGATTACTTAAAAGGCTAAAGGGCTGCAGATGTCAAATCCATATATGTATCAATAAAATGATCATGATAATCACAGCTTATAAAACAGAGCTGAAATGCTTCATTAGGTACTGACAGTTTTTAAACCATGTTGTCACTTTCTGAAAATATGTCACACTGGCATTTATTTTTTTTTTTCTAGATATGGAGAGAAAGGAATAGAAAATTGCACTGTGAAGCATGGATGAGTTGAAAGCAAATCAAAAAGGTCTCTTTTTGAGCCAATGGTGAGATCACTGTTCTCTTTCAGTAAAGCAGGACAATGTATTAAATAAAACTGCTCTTAACCTGTTGGGCACTTGAATCCCTTGGGTTTCCTGTAGTTATTCTATTGAAAAGCAGGCTTAAGAAGTACAGATTTCAACAGCTTTAAATTGCCAGTAGCTCCATGTAAGGAAATATAAAATTTAAAGGTAAACTGAATTCATTGCTGCCATCATATTACAATAACCTACACTTGAGATTGTTCATTTTTAAAAACTGTTGGTTTGGCTTTCTTTCTTTTTTTTTTTTTTTAAGCTGCATTCTGGGAAATTTGTTTTATGCTTTGTCCCATATGGTTTACCTGTTAGTTTTCAGGCAATTCTGAGAGGAATATTTTACACAGAAATGTGACATAGGCTTGTGGGAAAAATGTACCCTTGTGTAGTCTAAGTGAATGGGGCACTGAACCCTCCCTTTCAGAATGTAATTCGAGTCATATTTTAATAATGACTATGCTTACTTCTGCGTATTTTAATATTGGTGCATTTCAAGGAAGCTCTTTATAATAAAGTAAGATCCCCAGTTTGAATCTACAGATAGGCAGCACACATACCAATACATACTACACATACCAACATGTACCATATCCAACAAACTGATAAGCAAAATCCATCCTGTGAAGGATTTTCTAGCAAGAAGTGTTTTTCAAGTAAGCTAGAAAGTCTGGTGGAAGTGGCCCAAGTAACCATTATTCATTTATCACATGTAACCACCAAAATAATGAGCCTTGTAATATGGAGGAATAATGAGACTGCTCTGGATTACACCCCTTTAATTTATCACATAAGGATTCATAGGAATTCCTCTTTTTCTCTTCTTCATGTATTTTGTGGCCACTGAAACATTGCTCTGCCACCAGCCCTAGGAAGCAAGAATGGGTTGGCATAAATGAGTTACAGATGTACCATACCAGGGCAATACTCCTCATCTAGGTACAGATGGTGGCAAGGAGACTTCATCTATGGCAGCACCAGAAAGAATTAGACTGGACCTAACCCTCAAAGCAAGGATGAGAATAAAATAATGATCTGAGAGGTGGTCAGAGGTCATCTAAGAGTAGGGTGAGATCATCTTATATTTTAAGATATTAAATGAAAAAAGGAGAACATTTACTTATTAATATAATTTCCTAATCATTCTTATAAGATTTTAATGAGTGACAAACTGACTCTGGATACAAATTTATGATTTCCCAAAATAACAATTTGATTGGTTTGAGTGATGTCTTGCATCAGTTAATCACGGCTAATTTTGCTTCTGAAGCGATTTGACTTTGCCAGTCTATCACAGCTTCCATGTGCACAGCTATATTTCCACAGCTGCATCTCTTTCCTTTGTCTAGTGTAACCCCCAGGACTCGGGGCGACTTTCTTCTCCAACCTTCTTTCCTATTCTGTGTTTGGACCAGCTCGCACATACATATATGTTCATCTAGCTATTTTCTTCTTTTTGTCTGAATGTTTCTCATCCTATGGTCAACTTCTAGCTTTGGCTTCTTAGCAGAGTCAAAAAGTAGAAATAATTACAACAACAAGACTAACATGTAGCAGTCTGTGAGATAGCTTCCCCCATTTCTATTATATCAAAAGAGGCCCAGACAAGAAGTTTTTTACAAAGGCCTGTAGGGACAGAACAACAGGAATGGATTTAACCTGACAGAGGTCTTAGGCAGAAGTTCTTCCCTGCGATGGTGGTGAGGCCCTGGCACAGGCTGTCCAGAGAAACTGTGGCTGTCCCATCCTTGACATTGTTCAAATCCAGGTTGGATGGGGCTTGGAGAAACCTGGTCTAGTGGCAGGTGTCCCTGCCTGTGGCAAGGGGCTGGAACTGGCTGAGTTTTAAGGCCCATTCTATTCAAAGACATTCTATTGTTCTACATCATGATTGTCCTCAGCCACTTTCCTGATACCATAATAATAAGATAAAGGGAAAGGACATGTGCTACATCTGCTTTAGTGAGGTTAATCTGAGAAAGGCAATTCTATTTTCTTACATTTACACAACTGCTGCTTGCCCAAGAAGTAACGTTAACATAGATGTTGTGTTGTACCTGGAAGTACTGAAGCCACAGTTTTCTACTTTGATGCCAAAGTCAGGCCTGCAAACTGGTTTTACACACCTAAACAAATATGGTTTGCTTTGAAGAGAACAGCCTTAGGAGCCAGAGGTATTTAGCGTTCAGATAAAGTACTCATATCAAATTCTCTGATGCAAATGACTCCCTCTCCAAAGCAATCACCCTGAGTTCAACTGTATGTATGGATGTGTGGATGAAGGCTGTAGTGAGCAGGGAGGCAAAGATGAAAGAGTGACAGCAGTATTGCTGGCTGGAGGAATGAACCTATTACAAAGGAAAAGTTAAGTCGTAAACCACTCTGCAACAATGGCAGAGGACTCACTTAGATATGTGGATGATGTTGGCTGACTCGCAGCACAAAACCAGGCAACTGCTCACCAGATGTGTTCAGCTATATGCGTGCTACCCTGGCCCTGCACACAGCCTGTCACATACCGCAACTGCATTGCTTGGGGTGGGCTGTGAGAAGCAGAAAGGAAGGCCAGAGCACAGTTGACATTTTTCTTTTTACTGTTTGTTTTATATCCTCCCACTCCTCATTTTCCTCCTCCTACACCCTGGTGCTGCATACTGATGAGAAAATACTTGGTTCAGACCCAAGCAGTTATTTTTGGTTATTAAGGTTGGTGCTGGCTGCCCAGCCTACAGTTTATAACTTGCCGGAGTTGTATGGGGCCATTGGGTTTGCATTGTCAGCATTTAAGGGCACATTTAAAAGCATTCTGAAAACACTCACACATGTGCATGAATCTAGGTACAAACGCATGTATAGAGCCTTCCACACCACACACTACATTAGGCAGAAGAAACTATCTTTGGACAGGTTTCATAGATATTCTGTCCTTTCCAGCTCTTATGAGCAACTCTCGTAAAAATAAAGAAAAATAGCAAATGTAAGTGCTGGATGATGAAATAAGAAAGTGTGTTGTTAGAAGAGTATGCAACTGAAAGGATATGGGGACAAGTGGCATTACAGAAGGATATATATTTTTTCTGTCCACTTGGAAAGTGAGGTCTGTAAATTTATATTAAAAAATATTAGGGAGAAACCCTGGGATTAAGTGATCTGAACGGTGAGTTTCCTCCTCATTGTTTGTGGGGGACAAGAAATCAAAGAATGATCCTGTTGCTAAATGGAGCACCCAACTCCCATGCTACACTGTTCATACCACAAAAAAAAAAAAACATTTCCCAAATCCATATCAGCTCAGCATCGTTGCCTTCCCCAAGTGAGCTCTGACTGAGGCATTTTCACTAATGCTATCACAGTAGGGTGCATGGTCCAAGTAGATTCAAGCTGAAGCCTATTTTAGACTAACATTCGACACTGCTTCCTGTTGGGAGTGAGAATAGCGAGGAGCATGCGCATGATGGTGACACACCATATGGCCATTGTGCTTTGGTCTTTTTTATTCTCTGAACTTGTGCTACAGGGTGGCTATGGCCCATGAGACAAGAAAAGCAGCAAAGTGAGCTATGGTACCCTGTGACATTTTCCAGTTACCCCATTCACCAGTCTGCCAGACCTTGAGATGGTTTCCAGATAATTTTCTTGTATGAAATTTTGAGCCAAAAGCTAACAGATTGTCAGGTTCTTTTGTCTTTCTAGTGGAGATGATCACTGTAAGAGCTGTGGGCTTAGACACAGACCATGTCAGCCTGCTGCAGTCATGTTAGGAAGCTAAAGAAGGTGGCCGGTAGCGAGCTGGAGCAAAAATATGTGCTAAACTGTTACTGTAACTCATGCTGTGATGTATTTTATGTAAGCTGTCTCAGGAAAACTTCTTTGAGTGCTCACTGCTATTGCCAACTGCCTTCTACAGTCAAGAAACAACCATGTGCTCCTTCTAAAACTGCAAGCCTGGACACTGGCAGGAACACTGTCTTTAAGGTATCTTGCTTTAGGAAATCCTATGGTGGCAATCATCCCAGTGCTGGTGTTCGCAGTGCCTCCCGGTCAAGGAGAGCACTGGGGATGCCTGGGTTGGCAGCTGAGCATTTTGGTCTAGGCATCTTGCTGGTCTTCCCTCACAATTTTCCGTGATACATACCCAAGGATCCCCTGCAACAGGGTGAGTCAGTCACTTCACATCATAGTATGTGAAGCAGAAGGCAGCTCCATCCGCCCAGGAGCTGTAATGCATGACAGCTGAGATAGCAGCTAAGGTTCTGTCCTCCCGGCTGCGGGAAAAAGGCCTGGAAAGAGGTCAGCAAATCTGCATAGAGACGTCGTCATGATGCTCATCTTTTTCTGCAGCAACTGACCATTTTTTTGCTCAACACTTTAAAGCCAGACTTTGGGCACAACTTGCTCTGAAGAAAATCACTGCCACTACATATATATATGGTTTTTTTTTTTTCCCTTATGGTGACTATGCTATGAGTGTCATGGGGAGGGGAGAAAGTAACCTCTCAGAACTACCAGGAGTGGACAGAAATGCTGGTCTTGAGCTGAGAACACACACACAGATGATGGGGCCAGTGCAACAAGTAAGACAAGATGCCTGGAGAAGGCTCTGAGTAGACCTTATAACAATAGCCTTCCAATAACTAAAGGGGGCCAACAAGACAGCTAGAGAGGGGCTTTGGACAATGGCCTGTAGGGACAGAACAAAGGGGAATGGCTTTAACCTGACAGAGGGGAGACTGAGATGAGATCTTCTGCAGAAGCTCTTCCCTGTGAGGGTGATGAGGCCCTGGCACATGTTGCACAAAGAAGTGTCAGCCCCATCCTTGGCAGTGTTCAAGCCCAGGTTGGACAGAGCTTGGAGCAACCTGGTCTAGTGGAAGGTGTCCCTGCCCATGGTAAGGGTTTGTAGCTGGATGAGCTTTAAGGTCCTTTCCAGCCCAAACCATTCCATGATTCTATATTTGCAATCACAGGTCAGCTGTTTGGAGGTTTCCAAAGCCTCAGACTGTAGGGTGGGTGGCTTTGCTTGCAAAGCAAATTGGTATTTCCCCCATTTTAACCCAACCTGATATACTCTCTGCCTGCCCAGAGCAATCTTGACAACACTCACACGCCTGCAAACACCAGCAAACAAAGTACACTAAATCTATGCATGGCTATTTTTGGTAAGCTAAAGGAAAAATAGCAGCCTGAATTGGGAAAACCTGGGAGTCTGCCAAGGCCATGATGTAAAGCTTTCCAAGTGAATGCTATGGCTGAATCAGTAAAAGCATGTCTGAGTCAGGATATGCTGTAAGATCTTGCCTTCTGAAATTCAATCTCCCTCTCTCACAGAGAGGTAATATTTCATGCTGTTAACCCTTTCTCCTCTGCTGAGGAATGAGCATTAAATCTGCATAATTCAAAGGCTTCATTTAATTTAGGAGGAAATGCTTTGTTTAGTATTCAGCTTTTGGCTGCTAACAAAGAAGTCTGAATATATGAACGAAGCCAGAAATTCCCAGTGGAGGAATAATGAAAACCACTGGTATATTCCTAAAGTCTTTTTATTTTTAAATCACATCAGTGGATTCTTGCACAACAGTCATATTCAAATAGCTGCTAGCTCCGAAAAGACAGCAACTTTGAAAAGATATATTTCCATATTTCCCCATATTTCAAATTTACAAATTTTTCCTTTGTATCTGTCCCCTTTCAATTATGCGTGTGTTTGATATTCTTCTGCTGCGAGATATAGATAAGATTGTTAGCAGGGTTATTCCCTAAAAGGAAAAGGATTCAGCAGGAAAATACTTCTCCATATTACTTGAAGAGTAATGGTTTCCCTGGACCTCTCCCCAGCATCTTTACAATAAAGCAATTCCAGGAACTTATGTGACTTTTAACAGGAGAGGTTTTAGGGAACAGGAAACAGTATTCAAAATGCAAAATCTCTTTCCCTTTGTGAAAATGGTTTGCAGATCCAATCCCAACACCTCTCTAGGAAACGGTTTATTAATGAAGGGATGGTTAGTAATAGCAAATTATCTGAATTACACAGTAAGTTTGTTTGAGGAATATCAAACTCTTTTAGTGGGCATCCTGATATTATTTATATGAACAATAGTGACTGCTTCAAACTCAGAATTACTTGGTTTTGCACTGAAAGACATTGCAAAACTCCGTATTTCCTGTGTTGCCCCCTTTTCTCTTTTTTTATTGCCTACTGCTCCACTTACGAATCTCTTCCATGCTCTGTTCTCCTTCATTTCCTGCAGCTTTCACTGCACTGTGTTTTTTTTTGATTTTTTTTTTTTCCTCTGCTACTATCTTGGGTGTCTTTTTTCTTTCTTCACATCTCCCTACTTTATGCTGTGCTCCTGCTTTCACTTTGCTACAAGCCAGGCAGGATCTGGCAGGAATCAGTGGAAAAACCAAGCACACGTTTGTGTACATTTGGGACTGCTCTGAGAGGCAGTTTCATCAGTCTGCCATTTGGCTTGTGGCTGCTCCTTCAGACATCTTGCTGCAAAGCTCTGCACACTACAGAGGGTCATTCTAAGGAAGGAGGGGAGAAAAAGTGCACAGGAATATAATCTTCCCTGCAGATAATGGGAGATTCTGGAGTAAAGCTAAAACCCCCAGTTTGTAAATTTTATATAATTGAAGACTGCATCTGACCACAAGCAACATGCCTAACTCACTGGATAAATAACAACAAAAATAAATGGTGTTCTAGACATCTTTCTCTGTCCCAGCTCTAGGTGCTCATCAACTTATCTCCTGCTAATTCACAGTGTATCCAAAAAGGGTGTGATACATATATATATATATATATATATAGTTTCAGGAAATAAGGAGACTTTGCAGTCTAAGAGCAGAATCAGAGACTTTGAAGTCCTGTAACAGCAAGCTTATATCTTGATCTATCTATAACAACTTCTGAGATATTGTTAAAGTGCAGTTCTCTCTGCACATAGCTCTGTGGCTCATGCACTGTAGGTTTTAATACAACTGGGTGTCTTGTATGTCCAA
>JASSUY010024516.1:0-11271 GCA_032466535.1 Forpus xanthops
GTGAGATCCAGGTTTAATTGGCTATGACCTTTCTCTGCCAGCCACTCCTTCACACAGCTGTCCACACTTCCCACAGGCAACTTTGCATCACTGGCAGCATTAAGGTAGGAAACACTCAGTATCTTCTATTTCTCTAGCACAAGCCTTGGTTAAGATAGTTTAAATTTTCTTTTTTCTGATAATACACTTAATTCACATAAGAGAATCTGTTATTCAAATGTCAGCAGAAGCCCTAATGTATGACTTAGAGTAGTATTACATAAATATTGAAAATAACAGTCAATTAACCAGTGTCATTTGGATGAAAAGATTCCCCTGCAGACAACATTTACAAATAATATTAGTATCAAAGAAAAGAACTGGTAAACACTCACTAGTCTGAACTACTGAAGCTTTTCAAACTGCTTTATTTCCTTCTTTTTGTGCCTGTGCCTGTAAAAGAGAATTCTGTACAAAACTGAAAGTCAGAGAAGAGTTAGAACACCTTCTTCTTCCCGCTAGCTGATCTTCACTTCCCTCTCACTTTTGACTATAAATGCATAACTGTTGTGCTTCAACCCCAGCTAGTAACTAAGTACCATGCAGCTGCTCGCTGACTCCATCCGCCCTCTCCCACACACAGTGGGATGAGGAAGGGAATCAGAAAAAATTAAAACCCATGGGTTTAGATAAGAACAGTTAAATAATTGAAATAAAGTAACATTATAATAATAATGACAATTGTAACAACAACAACGGTAATAGAAAAAAAAAAAAGAAAGAAAAAAGAGAGAGGAATAAAACTCAAGAAACACAAGTGAGCAGGGATTGGTAGCTCCCGGTCAACTCCCGCCAGTTCGCATACTGAGCATACTGTTCTATGGTATGGAATATCCCTTTGGCCACTTTGTGCTCTCTCACAGCTTCTTCATTGGAAAAGCATGCAAAACTGAGAAGTTCTTGATCAGGGTAAATGCTACTTAGCAACAACTGAAACACTTTGTGTTACCAGCATTGTTCTCAGACTAAATCCAAAACACAACACTGTACCACCTACCAGGAAGAAAATTAACTCTATCCCAGCCAAACTCAGGGCAATAATATAACTGGCAGCAACCATAAACACTGCCTTTTCTTTTTACTTCTCAGAGACATATTTGATCAAGATATTGTCAATGAGCATATTATAGAACTAGCTCTTATAACAGACTTTAATGCAAAATAATTATGACACATTCTACCCATAGATTACATCTGATACAAAAGGCACAGTACTGCATTTAAATCAAAAAGAAAATACATATACAGAGCCCTTGGTAGCTCTGTCAAATATTTTTAGTAAACAATGAAATTTATTATAACTGTGAAGTACTGTTGATGAATTGAAAATGGAATAATCTGGGTGAACTTCATATCAACATATTTCAAGTTTAGAATTAAATATTTTACATTTATAGTCTATGACTAAATACAAGTGCTTGGTTTTCTAGACTATGATTTGTTGAATAACATGGGCTGTATGCTCTAATACCAGAATTATTCCCTTTGGAGTCACTAGTTTAAGGACTACCTTCTAGGAGACATCAAGTCCTGATTTCAAATCTCAGAGACTGTGGGAAACCCTAAAGGTGGTAGCAGAAGTGTCTAGGTAATGTGGAATTCAGTGGGTAAGTTTTTACCTGTTTGAGTTGGAGGTAATTTAGTGACATCTGCTATACTAAGGCAATAGGAACTGTGAGAAAGTCTCCTGAAATTCAGTATCAATTTAAAAAAAAACATGTTATTTCTTTTTTTTTTTTTTTAAACATGAGTTAACTAGATGATCTTAAGGTCCTTTCCAAACCTAACTATTCTATGATTATATGATTCTATAATAGTAATAGTGGCTGATAAAACACAATTTTCATGTAGATATGTTCTGTAAAAAGGCAAAATAATTTTGACATAATTACAGAATGACATTTTGGGAAATAGGAATATGAGTAAAAGACAAACCTTTCATTTCTAAATTTAACACACTGGATGTACTAACATGGATCTAAAGTCTAATTTTAAAATATGGAAGTGGTTCTTTATGACTTTTTCAGTAAATAAATTTGAGCCAACCCATTCAAAACCTTTTTCTCAGTTATCAAAGGATCATAGAATGTTTTGGGTTGAGAAGGACCTTGAAAATCTAAATTTACACTTTTTTAATTTCAAGCCATTGCCCCTTGTCCTGTCACTACAGCATCTTGTAAAAAGTCCCTCTCCAGATTATAATTTTGCTAACTCACTAATTAATTGCATAGAAGAGTAGTCTAAATACAGATTGATACAGAATAATTATAAGTTTTATTATTGAAATATGCCTGAACAGAATAAAAGAAATTTAAAGAAGTCATGAAATTTGGGAGGAATGTTGTAATAGGTTCATATAACATTAGAATGTTAAATTCAAATCCATAGCATGAAAGCTTGCAAGAAACACCCTAGATCTTTTATGAAAACAAGCAACCAAACAATAAAAATTCTATGACTCTTTGGGAAGTCATAAAAAACATCTGAGTTATACTGACTATGAATATGATGAAGCTTGCCGTTAAATCTAACTTCTTACAAGGGAATTATTGTCATTATATATGACATAAAATGTTTAAAATATCATGCTCAAAGTACAAATTTATGGCTGCAGCATTTGGTTTCAAAACTCTCAGGCTTACTATAAAGAGCTAATTCTAATAGAAATACCTGGTAGAGATGTGAACATTAGTAGCTACTTGCAATTATGCCTTACTATACTGATAAATTCATAGCAGAATTGGATCCAGACAGTTTTTCTTTTAGTTAGTAGTAGAGCCACATGTCACATGGAACTATGACTTGAAGAAATATCAAAAGCTCATTTAAAATATCGCTACCCCCATGATTCCCCTTTGCAAAGAAAAAGCTTTTCTGTCCTGGCTAAAACCATGCAGTTCAGATATCCAGTAATTACTTCTAGCTACCGCAGTTACTTCTGCCAGCTGGGCAAATAATTTCCTCTGAATACTCACTTTTAAATTAATCCTTTCACTTGTACTCACTGCTTTACGTCCTCCTTTTTATGAATATTCTAGAAAATGAGTTATTGGAAGGAAGATGTGCCAGTAAGAATAATTTCCATAGCAATGAGAGAGAATTTGACAAAAACGTGTAATGAATTCAGCAATGTAAATATTTATACTTTCAAATTTGGGTTTCTTTGGTTCTGGAAATACTTTGTATTTCAGAGTATTCTTAGTGTCTCTCTATTGCTCCAGGTGCTTTGATCTTCTGCTCACTGATGTGAGAAGACTTATTTCTGTGGATTTCTACCCATAGAAATTAAAACAGATTTGTGATTTTGGTTTTAAAATATATTCACTATATATATTTTTTAACATGCTATTCACCAGAGTCTGCATAAAATAGTCTTTGAATAATTACTATATTTGAGAAATATGCTTGTGAATAATTCATACAGAAGAAAGAAGATCAATTAACCCATAAGTCTATTACAGATAATTAGCCCCAGACTCAGAGTTTTCTGCCTGAATAAAAAAATATCTAAGGCTGCATGACAGCAATTTTTGGTCCATAAGAACCATTTAAGGAAATTCACAGTAGGTGTGAACTGTGTGGCTGCATTGGCATATGTGTTTTACAGTGTTAATTTTTACTTCAACCTTTTTAAATGAAATAATATACCTTTTACCATTTTCCTAAGGTGTTTTGCTTTTGAACATATTATTTTAGAATAATTTTTTTGTTTCCTTATAGTAACATTAATATCATACTAAAAATTGTTAGGTTGAGTTTAAGAAAATGTTAATCACTTCTTAAGGTCACTTTTTTGAAATATTACTTGCATTGATTACAAGATTAAAGGAAAAAAGAAATGAAACCAGGAGTATGCAAATTAAATTTACATTAATTACATTTCTCTGCATGACTAGGAATAATGGTATTAATTTAAAATGAGAGAGTTACTCCTGAATTGGTGCTTCACAGCTGACTTTGTGATGTTAATTTTATAATGAATCTTCATAATTTTGTATTCAAAATATCAGCAAGTCTTTCAAGAATGAGTGCAAAAATAATTTGCCATTGGTTTTAAAGCACTATTAGGGTTTTGTGTATCCAAATGCAGCAGAAAACAAAACAGAAACCTGAAAATCCTCAGTTTTCCTAGAAACTGGAACAGAAGTCAATAGCTAAATCAAATCATGTAGTGAGGCTTTATTTAAGAAATCTTTTGCAAAACAGAGTCACTTTTTAGATAAGAATTTTTCAGATGTTGTATATTGTCTCTGTTAGAGTCTTGCACATTTTTGTATCTAACTCACACTCACAATAAGGCTGCTTTCACAACCCCCTCCCACAAGATAATGTAAAATTGCTATCTGATTTGTTTTATTTTATTTCTTCTGATTTGAATAATGGCGCAGCCAAAATTAGGAAAATAATCCATGGCACCCAACTTATATATAAAACCAAACTTTAAAATGCTAAAACACTAGTAAATGAAGTCCCACAACAGAAATTTTCCAATTGGTAATACACTTTTAATTGAAATGAAACCTTCAATATTTGGGAGCATTGTACAACTCTCCCCACTGCAAAACAGAAAGCTCAGTTTCAAAACCTATGGACGTATTGAGGTTTTGTATCCCATAAAAATGGAAAGAGTGGTGTTTAACTAGTGTAACAGACTAAACTGTGTGCATTGGAAGCAAAAAAACAAAAAAACCCTGTGGAAAGTAAACTTTGCATTTTTTCCCCTTTTAAATGGAGATGCTCACACACAGTGAGCTATCAGTGACTACATGCAAGTTTTTACCTCACATTTTAACACGAACTCTGGTATTTACAGATTTTTGCAAGACAATTTTCAGTTTAGCTTTAGGTGTATTACATATGAAAGCAGTGGTCAGTATTGGAAATCCAGTCCTATAATTTAGTCATATAATTCAGGTAAGTGTACTAGGTCTTTAGGAAGTTAACCCATAAATTATTTAGGTAACATAAAAGATCTATCACAGAAATTTAAAAAAATAACATTCAGATGATTTTCCCCCTTAATTAATACATAAACATGTATACATGCATTTATATTAACTGTTCAGGTGAGACAAAGTTTCCTACGCAATTTACTTGTCAAGTTGCGCTTTATGCTACTTTTTTATCCCATTGAACATCATATTCTGAATATTTCAGAATAAATGTGATTGAAAGACATGCCAACTGCTGTCAGATCGATGGATTTGGGCTATGGCATCTACAAAATCTCTCTGTTCTGAGTAACTCAACTTTAGATATATGCTACCTTCAAAAATGTTTATCAGTGACTGTACAAAAAGAAAAAAAAAAAACGCATACAATTAAGATTTCATTATGACATAAGAAGGCTTCTCTTTTTGTTTCTCTAATTTACATCTAAGAGTTTTGCTTCCAGTCTTTAGGCTGAAGGAACTTCTCTTTGCTCAACATTTTTGTTTGTTCAACATCTTTGTCGGCGACATGGACAGTGGGATTGAGTGCACCCTCAGCAAGTTTGCCAATGACACCAAGCTCTGTGGTTCGGTTGATGTACTGGAGAGAAGGAATGCCATCCAGAGGGACCTTGACACGCTTGTGAGGTGGGCTGGTGACAACCTGATGAGGTTTAAACATGCCAAGTGCAAGGTCCTCCACCTGGGTCAGAGCAATCCCAGGCACAGCTCCAGGTTGGGCAGAGATGAGATTCAGAGTATTCCTGCAGAGAAGGACTCGGGGGTGTTGGTTGATGAGAAAATGAACATGAGCCGTCAGTGTGCTCTTGCAGCCCAGAAAGCCAACCGTATCCTGGGCTGCATCAAAAGGATTGTGACCAGTAGGTCGAAGGAGGTGATCCTGCCCATCTATTCTGCCCTTGTGAGACCTCACTTTGCAGTACTGGTGTCCTCAACATAAGAATGACATGGAACTGTTGGAACAAATCCAGAGGAGAGCCACGAGGATAATGAAGGGACTGGAGCACCTCCCCTATGAAGATAGGATGAGAAAATTGGGGCTGCTCAGCTTGGAGAAGAGAAGGCTGCATGGAGACCTCATAGCAGCCTTCCAAGATCTGAAGGGGGCTACAAGGATGCTGGGGAGGGTCTCTTCATGAGGGACTGTGGTGATAGGACAAGGGGTAATGGGTTCAAACTTAAAGAGGGGAAGTTTAGATTGGATGTGAGGAAGAAATTCTTTACTGTAAGGGTGGTGAGGCACTGGAATGGGTTGCCCAGGGAAGTTGTGAATGCACCATCACTGGCAGTGTTGAAGGCCAGGTTGGACATAGCCTTGGGTGACATGGTTGAGTGTGAGGTGTCCCTGCCCATGGCAGCGGATTGAAACTAGATGAACTTAAGATTCTTTCCAACCCTAACTATTCTATGATTTTATGAAGAGATCATGAAGTTACCATATTTATGTTCCTATTCATACATCAATCTTATTGAAATAACATGAGAACTTGCCATAATATAAGAAAGGTGTTCACCATAACAGATGAAAGTAGACTCAACACTTGAGTCTCCCTCCCCTGCAAGCACCAGTAATACCGATGGAACTTTGAATGCAGGGAGGTGCTTAGGTTTGAGACACTGCTGGCAGTAGCACTCTTCTGACTTAAAGCAGTGCATCCTCCTGTGACCATAAGAAATATATGGGAGTGCAACCCTAGACAATTTTTACTTTGGAAACATTTTTAACAAAAGTTTAAGCAAGCTTCAAGGATATAAAAATTCCACAGTCATTTATGCTTACCCTAAAGCAGTCTAGTTATCTATGAAAGAATTCGCTTGAAGCAAAAGGGATAGATCTCTATGTTCCCATAACCTGACCAGTTTACATGCTTGTCAAATCACTGATACACTTTGAGTCTTCTACTCTCATTGTGTGGGCAAGGGAAATATGAAAACTAGCACTGCAGGTACACATGAGAATTATTGTATAGAGAAATATTAATAGTTATATTCTAGTTCTGAGAAGGTTTGTTCCTTGAAAGCACTATTTCTTCACTTCAGGTTCATTCCCAGTAATCTGTTTAATCCATTTTCACAGTAGTCAGGCTGATAGAGATTCCAAACATCAAGCAGAAACAAGATTGCTTCACATCACAGGGACAAGGCACAAATCAAGGGTGACAAGATTGTGCCCTCAGTGAAAGACACAGCCCCACAGGGTTTGAATCCTGTGGCAGTAATAGAGTCCTTTAACAGTCAAAGCCACAGCAATAGATGAACCATGTCCAAGGCCCATCCAGGGACTCCATAGAGGAGCAGAAAGGAGATAATGCCTAAAACAAGACCAGAGAAAATGCTACAACATCTAACATCCATGGAAAATACAACATCAGAGTGAGTCCTCCTGATGGATGCTGACTTGTAAAAATGCTGGCCCGGTTGACTGTGGACAGGCTCTATCTGGAAGTCTCCTAGTTGTGGTTTGAAAGTGACTGTGACTTGGCTAAATTCAATAGGCAACCTGGACATAGGCCCGCCTTTTTCAGAAGATAGTCTAGCTGTATGGCTGTGGTCAGAATCCCCCTAGATTTTCCAGGCCATAAAAAGAGCTGCAACAACAGTAAGTTTTGGTATAGATAAAATTTAACAAAAAATGCTTTTGTATTACTGTGTGGAACCAGAAACAGACTGGTCATTAGCAGTGATTCAGGAAAGTGTCTTGTTTTTGGAGACAATTACAGAAAGTGCACTACTGAACTTGAAACTCAATGCAAATCAGACCCAGAATTTGGTCTTTCAGAAAGAGTCTCTTGATAGAATTAATTTGCTTGTCTATTTTCAACAACTAAAAATCCCTGGATTCCCTTTTCCTATACAATAGAAAGAAATGCCTACAAATGTGATCCATTTAAGTTCTGAGTTTTCTGTCTAATTTTGATGAATCACTCTCTCCAGGTGTCTGTCAACTGGTTAGAGTAGGAGATGGAAGTGGTTAGCTTAGAATTCCATACTTATGTTTTGGACCTCTGAAATTAGGCATAAAACCTACTCCTTGCATACCAACCCTTTCATGAAATAATATCCTGAACCGCAACAACATGAAAACATGAACCGTGTTTTCAAAAACACCACTGAGAGCTGCAGAATTTGTTTTGCTATAATTCCATCTTTTTAGTTACCAAACCTTTAAGTTCTATTTCTCATGGCAAGTATTTGTGGCGTTTCATGACATGGACTCAAGTTGATGCAGAGACTCAAACCCAACTTTATTGCAACCAAACCCTTTTTATCCCCCTGTTCAGTACTTTCCCAACCTGCACACTCATACGACCTTCAATCTCATTGGTCCCTGTAAAACTCTCCAGGTAAATAGTCCAATCACAATGCTGCAGACCCTCTCACAACCCTCCCATCATCACCTGAGACTCCCACCACAACTGCATCCTGTGCCATCCCTCAGAGGCTTGGTTTTTGACCTTTCCCCGTCTTTCAACATTCCAACTTGTCACCCCAGGGCTTGTTAAGCATCAAGGCCTCAGACCTTATTATCAAACAGCTTTTCATGAAATCTTATAACCTTCATTCCCCACAAGTATCTTAAGAAATATCTATATACAGGAAGATATATTTAAAATTTAAACTCTTTATTCATAGAAAAAAATACAGATTTACAGATCCAAATAAATAAAAGAAAAAAAGATTTCTTAACATACCTCTGGAGCATTATTACTGATCTGAGAGTTTTATCAGAAAGCTTGTTCTCCTCTGCTGAAGCTATTTGGATCTCTCAGAGTAACTGATCAATCAGCTCAATTTAGACTATTCAAACTTGGAACTGAAGAGGTTCTTTTGCTCACAGACAGCAGATCTTTAACAGCAGTTTCTACTGTGCTTTTCTTCTCCCCTTCTTTTAGGACTTTTTTTTTTCTTGAAGTTTGACAGTGTTAAATTTCCTATTGTTTTTAATCGTGTCAGCCAACAAAATTTTTCCAATGTTAATTAACTCTGGTCATCTAGAAAAGCCAAAAGTGTGTAATGCCTGCCATGGTCCCTATTAATGGATTGTTGATTCATTACACTGATAGTAACATCAATAAAATTAACCAGAAATCACATTTAACATGACCAGGTTCCACTAACTACTGCACTTATAAACAATGCATTCAAGACAACATGGTGGTCAAAGTAGCATGTCACTGTACTTTTTTTGTTGGAAGGGCAGTAAATGTTTTATGATCATTGCTTATATGAACATCCTTCTGATCCTTTTAGAAGCTATTTTACTAACATATTTGTCCTCTTCCTGCCATATTTTTGCATTTTCAAAAGATAAAATAGTGTAATTTGACACATTAGTAAATGCCTAATGAGAAAATATGGTGTTTCATATGTGCCAAAAAATGCTGGGAAATAAAAAGACCAATATCATTTATGTTTTCATAAAAGGATATGCTACCAGCAAAACTTTCTGATTTTTTTTTTTGTTTTGTGGTTTTTTGTTTTTTTTTTTTTTCTGTAGTTATGTTTTTTCTTTGTTTGTTTCTTGTTTGGTTTATTTTTTTTTTTTTGTGCTTTGTTTTTTCCTTATAATTGAAATGTACTAACAGTCTTCTTTTAGAAATATATTCTTATTTTTATATTTCTTCAGGAACTGCCCTGGGTTCAGCAGTAGCAATCATTTTTTTCTCCTTCTTTGTAGGTGGTGCAGCGCTATGTTTTTGACTTTTGGCATGGGAACAACGCTGAGAAGACCAATGGTTTTAGTTACTGCTCAAATGTTTACTCTGAGTAAGGACTTTCTGAGTCTCATGCTGTGCCAGGGAGGAGAAGCTGGGAGGAAGTAGAGACAAGGCACTGTGTGAGTTATGGCTGGGCTTAAAACACTACAAGAACTTATTTCAAAATTGTTCCCAAACTTCCAATGATATTTTCTTTTTATTCAATGCATTTTATAGTTACATATTTTACTAGACTTATTCTGCTTCCATACATCTTTTGGGTCTATTTCAAATTTCTTTTATCTGAAAAGCCTTTAAAACTTTCAACGCTGTCGTCATGTCCAAGAAGTACATAGGACCTTTTCATTGCTTTTACACACTAAGGAATCAGCTTGAATTTGCTGTTAGCTGTAGTGCACAAAATAGGACCAGGCATATCTCCACCTGTTATGTAAATATATCCCTAGAATGACACCTGTCAGTGATCAGAATAATATTTAAGAGTCTTAGAGCTGATAATGGGTTTGCTATTAAGTCCAAGAAGAAAAAAAATTAAATGTGCATTTTACAGGGAACTACATTAGGTGCTCAGGGACTATGGCCAATTCTGTATGAAGATTCTAGAAACTGAAAGAAAAAGATGGGAAAATTATTTTATAATATTCTAAACCCAAAATTGACAATGAAGAGGTTTCTAATTGAGCTAAACATCAACATATTTGCCCAGGGAAATTGTGAATACTCCATCACTGGTGGTGTTCAAGTCCAGGTTGGACATAACCTTGGGTGACATCATATAGTGGGAGGTATCCCTGCCCCTGCCAGGGGGGTTGGAACTAGATAACCTTAAGGTCCTTTCCAACCCTAAATATTCTATGATTCTATATTTCTATAAGACATCCTTGCTCCAAAAAAAAAAAGATCTTTGTAATTGATAATAAACTCTAGGAATATTTTTAGCCCCATAACCTAATACATATAACCTTGCAACTGCTAGTAATAGGCCACAGTCTTTGTATCAACAGCGAAAGTCCCTATCAGACTTTCTCTGCACTTCCTTGGAGAGTGACAAGATGGGCATAAGATTTTCAGTTTAAGTTTAGATCACCTACTGTTGCAACAGTGTTGATATTTTTTACATAAATATTGTGTCCTGGGTTCAGCAGTAGCAGTCGTATTTTCTCCTTCTTAGTAGCTTGTGCAGTGCTGTGGTTTTGACTTTCGGCTCGGTAGTAGCACTGATAACACCAGTGGTTTTAGTTGTTGCAGTAATGTTTAGTCTGCCCAAAGACTTTCTGAGTCTCATGATCTGCCAGGAAGGAGGAGAAGCCGAGAGGAAGCAGAGACAGGACACCTGGCCCAAACTAATCAAATTCCATGCCACAGCATATCATGTGCAGGATATGAAAACTGGAGTCAGGAACCCGGAAGAGTTACTTCATGACTCAGTCGTTGGGTGGTGAGCAGTTGTATTCTCTTCCCTTGTGTTTCCCTTGTCATTATTATTGGTGGTAGCAGTAGTGTTTTCTGTTATACCTTAGTTACTGGACTGTTCTTATCTCAACCCGTGGGAGTTACATTCT
>JASSUY010024517.1:0-42285 GCA_032466535.1 Forpus xanthops
CTCTTGTGAGACCTCACTTGAAGTACTGTGTGCAGTTCTGGTGTCCTCAACATAAAAAGGACATGGAACTGTTGGAAGAAGTCCAGAAGAGAGCCATGAAGATGATCACGTGACTGAAGCACCTCGTGTATGAAGATAGGATGAGAAAGTTGGGGCTTTTCAGCCTGGAGAAGAGAAGGATGCATGGAGACCTCATAGCAGCCTTCCAATCTCTGAAGGGGGCCTATGGGGATGCTGGGGAGGGACTCTTCATGAGGGACTGTAGTGAGAGGACAAGGGATAACAGGTTCAAGCTTAAACAGGGGAAGTTTAGATTGGATATAAGGAAGAAATTCTTTTCTGTAAGGGTGGAATGGGTTGCCCAGGGAAATTTTGAATGCTCCATCGCTGGCGGTGTTTGAGGCCGGGTTGGACATAGCCTTGGGTGACATGGTTTAGTGTGAGGTGTGGGCGGTTGGAACTAGATGATCTTAAGTTCCTTTCCAACCCTAACTATTCTATGATTCTATGATTCTATATCTTAGAAAGGTAAACTCAGTGTTGGCTGTGTTCCTACTGCATATTATCACAGATTGATAAGATTTACTTTGCAGGAATCTTGATTTATGTGCATAAGCAATATTGGATATCCTCTAGGTGGTGTTATTTGTACCATTCAAAGAAGTGAGAACTGATGCATATTAAAATATTTTCTATGGTTTGCTTCCATAACATCTATAATAAAAACAAGTGCTGAGGAAGACACCTAGAAAATGGAATGGCAAAAAAAGAAACATTAATATTCAAAATTACAGCTGAACTTTTATTATAAATAATTTAGTTTTAAGGCAGTGGAGACTATGCCGATTCATTAATGCTGCCTAATTGCATGACAGGATCTATATTCCAAAGAGTACATTTCACAGAAAGACACTGAAATGAGAAGAATCAGGCCCCTCTTAGGTTTTACACAATAAATCCACACCTGCCTTCTTACTTCCTTTTCCCTTAAATCATCTTTCTATTTTCACTTAAATCTCATTTTATCACCTTGACTTTACTGACATTTTCCTAAGTAGGAGCTTGCAGTTTCACACCTTAATCCTGAATATTCAACTTAAATGCTAGTAGATTAGAACAAGATAACCTCTTGGTGTCAAACCAGTTCAGTACAACAATCAGGCAAAAAACGTTTTTTTTTTTGAAACTATGAATCAGTTGATTAACAAATAGCAAATAATTAATTTCTCTAACATAAATGCAGCCTCAAACCAGCATGCATAGTGCAGCAAAAAAATGCAGATTATATCATATTTTATTTTAGCTTTTTTTTATTTAGATTAAAAAATTAAGAGATCAGTTTTGTGAGTCTATGAGCTGCAGCATTCCAAATGACATTTTATGCCTACTATTCTCTGAATATTCCATAATAATTTTCTAACTGGGACCGATATTAATTGCCTGGTGGGCAGTCGGCAATATTCTTCACAGTATTTAAAAAGACACAGTAATTTAGTTAATGTATTTTCCTCCTCTGCACTACTGTCTGATTAATTCTTCATGCATAATGCATTATAAGCCTAACATAAAAAATCGACCATGTATTTCTAGAGTCTGGATATTTAAGATAGAATTACCATGCCAAAAATTGTCAGCACTTCTGCTTTATTCTATTTATTTTGACAAAATGTTCAAATGCTATGAATTACCATGAGATTAAAAATTAGCATTTTACCTAACATATTTTTCAAAACTTTCATTAATCATTCATAATTGTGAATATTCCTTGCAACTTCTAGGAGGCAATTAAAACCATCTCAGTGGAAAGCAGTTCTTGGCTTGTATGACCAATCAGATATGACACAGCCTTCAACAGTAGTTCAAAACATTGATCAAATAATTATAAATCCTCATTACATGAAACAAACAAAAGATAGTGATATTGCTCTCATGCACCTGCAATATGAAGTGCAATATACAGGTGAGTTGTTCCTTTCCCATAAAGCAGATTTACTCTATTACACAAAACTCTGTGTTAAGCACATGAGGGTGATGGGGTGGTCGTACATTTTTTTACAACCTAATCATCCTAGAGGCAGTCCAGTACTTCCTGGGTATCTTGCCCAAAAAGTAGGTTTGAATTAATGAACATCTTCTTATGTGACTTCATAAAAAAACTAAATACAGGAAAAAGGTTGAAAGTGATTGCTTGTTTCTTATTCACAGATTATATACAACCTATCTGCTTACCAGAAAAAAATCAACAGTTTTTACCAGGATTTAAATGCGCCATTGCTGGCTGGGGTACTATTATGATTGAAGGTGGGTAATTTGCTTGGAAAAATATGATAGGCATGAAGTTGTGAGGGAAAGCTTGTTCCTGATTCCACAGGGGTTGCTAAAGCCAAATAATTTAAAGAGGTACTCCCCAATATGAAAATTTGGGAACTATCCCCTTGCATTTTTTCTTCACCAAAGCAAAATAAAAGAATTATAACTTGCTTGCTTAAAAATATATATGTATCTAAGATAACAATGACAAAAACTTACTGAATCCCCTTCGAATTTATGATGGCAACTTTTCCCAACATGAAATACAAACATCTTATTCCCAGGTATTGGGTGGGGGAGGAGGAAGATTATTCTAACAATGTGCAAAGAGTTTTCCCCAGAAGCCAAGCACACTGACTATTGCGAAATGTATGCTCTGTTTGTGTACCATCTATTCCAGATTTGGAGTCTTTGTGAAATAATAAACATGTCATTTCAGTTCCACAATTACTTGTATGCATTCACTTCTACATTTCACAATAAAATTGCATTTAAAATTTTAAAAGTTTAAATACTCAAAGTTACACGATGGATAGTGAGGATAATTTAAGCCCCTAAACCCTTTATTATCCCTTATATCTTCTCACAGTGAGTTCATAGTCACTGATTTTAGTAATCTTGATTTAATCATAACCAAATTCAGTCCCATTACACAAGTGAAATACAGGATTCAGTTAATGAGCACTGTTCAATCAGTGACTGTGTTACAGGCCTATAAGTCTGAATAGTACAACTGTGAGGCAGTTTCCTGCTGCTCCATAGCATGCCTAGCATGCTGGAACAGGAAAAAGCCATCAGAATTCTGAGCAGGATGTTCATATTTATTACAGCAAGTAACTGTACTTTGTATTTTCATCAGGTCCCACTTCAGATATATTGCAAGAAGCAGAGATCCCTCTCATTTCAAATGAAAAATGCCAACAACAGATGCCAAAATACCATATTACTAACAATATGATCTGTGCAGGATATGACAAAGGAGGAGTAGATTCTTGTCAGGTAAATACAAGTGATTCATTTCATACTAGCATACACCACACGTCACTGAATAAAATGCTCCCTGATCTTCCAATCATTAAAACTAGGACAATCACTTTCCAAAAATTTAATTTCTATTCACAGTATTTTGTCCATTTTATACTCTATCAGGATACAAGTTGAAAAGATAAAAAGCAATTTTTTGTCATCTTGACACAACCTTGGAGGACAATAAATATGAGGACTGGAAATTTTCTGCACAAAGCTTTCACTAAGCTTTCAATAATTACTGCTAAGTAATTCCATGAAGAAAAGAAGGACATGCTTAGGGAAAAGCAGAGTACCGAGAAATAAAAACCAAATAGATTGAAATCTCAGAAATGCTTCATGAAGGGAGAGATCAATGATGCTTTTTTCCAGATCTGTGGACTCTGGAGACCTTGTGTAGGTGGATGCCACAGCATTTTGGAGAGGTTGCCTTTCTACATTGTTCTCATATGCTGCTTCCTAGGGACCTAGTTTTATCCACTCCAGCTCTGGTTACAGAGTACTGCTTCTCTTTGAGGATTCAGTCAGTGCTGGCTGTCACATAATTTTTCTTCCAACAATGTGGAGTCAATGGTATGTAGACTGGCTGGGTCTTATAAAGTCTAATGAGCCCTCCTATGTAATTGCAACTGTCTTGCCCTCATGACCTAAGTCTTCAAGTACAGTGGCTTTGGATAGTTTAGTCTAGAAGAAGGAGTGTATGCAAGCCCAAATTTACTTGCCATTCTTTCATCCTCTGTGGCTTTTCTCTTTCTTTTTTTCCTTCTGAAGCTCTTAATAAAAAAAAAAAAATCAGCGTAGCACGTAGGATGACATAGAGTACAAGTGACCAGCACTGTGATCAATGACCATTCAACCATGAGCAAAGATGAACAAGTCCTAACAGTGCTTCAGCCTTTAGGCTGCTGTCACAGGCTTTCAACATTTGTGAACACTCTAGAGTTATGGGCAGAAGCATTTTAATGCTCAAGTCATTGCAAAGCTCTCCCACAAAGATCCATTCACAGGGCCATAAGACACAGATAATACTGAATAGACAATATCCAGCTAACACGGTAGGCAACAAAAAGCTAGTCATTGCTTTCCTTCTCATCAAAACTAGACACTTGTGGCTGACTCATCACCTACTCGAGCTGTGGGATGAATCAAATTTGGTCTTCCGCATTCAATTGCAATGCTATATCTGCTAAACTGTTGGGAAGTTGAGCAGATGTCCTGAGTATTACCTATTCTGGTAATACTGCAATTTTTCCTATAAATCTGAAGTTTCAGAAAGTCTAGGGTGACCAAGAATATAACTGCATGTTGGCTGAAGAGGTTTAATTAAAAAATAATCCTACACATTTACTGATGCTTTCTGAAAGATGAAAGGCTAAATGTAAAAGACTGATAACAGTTTAAGATAATTTTCTTTAAAGAAAAGGAAAAAAAAAAGAAAGAAATTTATTATCCATCTCAAGAATTTTTCCACATGCAAGTATTCGTATTTATCTCACTTCTGGTGCCCAGGACAAACAGGGATAGAGTGTCTGTAATTAAGGATCAACACAAAACAGCATAAACAGGCTATGCTTCAGAGTTCACAGTGTTCGCTTTTAACTTCTGAATTTCATACTGCAGGGAGATTCAGGTGGCCCTCTGACATATGAAGATGGGGACAGATGGTTTTTGGTTGGAGTAACATCATTTGGCCACAAGTGTGCACTTCCCAAACACCCAGGAGTGTATGTTCGAGTTACCATGTTTGTGGACTGGATCAAAGAAATTATCTATTAGCATGATTTTTTTAAGTCATAAAAATAAATCTTACAGATTGAAAGTGAGTCATTAGATAATGATGTGAACCAGACTGGCATTTCAACCTCACGGTTAGAGAAACTTAATAAATATATATATTTTGGGGAGGAAAACATTACTAATTGATAACTCCATTAACAATTGAGAGTAATATTTCAAAACAGGTGCTATGATTTTGTTAATAAACAGTTTTATCATTTTACTTTTTCTATGAGACCATGAGGAAACAGTTTCTTTGAACAAGAGTGTATTAAATGCATAGTGAAGAGCTTTACAAACCACTGGCAGTAAAATAAAAAAAGTTTGTAAACTGCAAATGCTTTATTGAAAATGGTCTAGATTGTTAATTCCAGGCCAAACAATGACCACTTTTATGTTTTACACTGTAATTTTCAATGTATGCTTTCATTCCAATGAATAGTCAACTCTTCTCAGTAATCTCACCACACTTCAAAACAAAGGTATATGTTTAAACTGGGCTCATGGGACTTCTGTTTTGTCTACTACAAAAAGCGCTGGAATGAGGTTTATGGATTGCGCACAAAGGCTGATCGTATATCATGCTGCTTTCTAATGAATAAACTGAATGTAAGCCAATAGTTCTCTCTTGTGTAATGTGTTGGAATTATAAGTTAAATAAGGATTGAATGTTGCGTTTTAGTTTTCTTTTTAGGAAAGTGCTTTGGCAATTATTCAAGCAATTACAGATATGTGCCTGTGTAAATCCAAGCAGAGACTCACAATACAGCAACATCCTCTTACAAACAATGGTATCTTTTAAAAATATCTGACAATAATGAGTATCAGCTATTTCTAGTGAATAAAAGGTAGTAGGGTTCCTTCAATATGCTTCTCTGTACTGGTGACTTTAAGTACTCAGTTTGTGCTTTTATAAAAATTATCATGATAGCCCATTACAACATTCCAAAATAGAAAGAATATGAAGGATTTTTTATTTAATCTTCTTGAGCTCTTTTCTAAATAGATTTCTATTAAAATATAAACATCTATTTCTTGAAATGCCTTAAACGTAATCATGTTTTAATGTTTGTGTAATATGATGCATTTCCTTTATTTCTGTTTTAAGGTAGTGTAGTAATTTAACATATTTTTAATTCCAAAGTACTACATGAAAATACAAAACTCATTCTAACTTAGTCTGTATATATAACTACAGGTGTACACATAGATGTATTATTGCTTTAAGGAGCTCCCACACTGGGTGCTTACAACACTAAATGCAGATATGAGGTACTCGGAACAAAAAGCTAGCTTACAAACACAGGTTGGCAGTCATTGATGAAATAAATAAGCCCCAGCCTGTTTTCAGGTCTTCATAAGCACTAGAAGGACTAGGTTCAGACCAAAATGTTTGACTTTATCAATATATCTGTGACCACAAGGAACACAGACTGTTGTAATTAAGCAGACAGAAAATAAAAGGTATTTTAGACACCCTCGTTCATATAAACAACACAGGTTTTAACGTTAAAATGTTAAAGCTGATAATCAGCTTTCATGGTGGACTACTGTTTCTCCTGTTACCCTCCTTCACTTGAAAAAGAGCCACTGAAAATCAAGCCTACTCTCCTATCAGTGTAAATTGATTGGGCAAGATGTCCCTACCCATGGCAGAGTGGTTGGAACTAGATGATCTTAAGGGCCTTTCCAACCCTAACTATTCTATAATTCTATGATAAAGCAATTATGCTAAAATGCTTAATTAAAATGTGACATGATTTCTGCATTATTTACCATACATCACTATTGTAAATTGTGTTTCAGTCTGTTAATGAAATACGAGAGCCAACTCAAAGCAGATCCTGTTACTAGAAAACACGCTTCTCAAAAATACAGTAATATACTTCTATTTACAAATATTTTGCTTCACAAAGTGCAAAGCATAAATGTATTTTGAGGTATACATTAATGAATCATTCCAACAGACTAAAAAATTTCCTTATAAACTGGTATAGAAACTTACATCTAATATGGACTAATAAAATTATTTTTTTTTTTATTTAATCTACCTCATGTCTACATAAAACTAACATAACAGTCAACCACATTACCACATTCTAGCCCTCATTCAGCATCCATGACTTCAGTGGCTTGTGTATTAACTTGTGGAGAGATCAGTCATTATTGTGTTGGAACATGTGGGCTGCATGCATTATTTTCAAGTTGCCCTTCCAAAATACTTTGAAAGAGAGGTTAGAAGCCTGATGCTGACTTACACTTGCTTGCATCCAAAAAGGCTAAAAGATTACAGGAGGAACCAAGTTGCTCTCTCAAATGCTTCTTGCATAATAGAAAAATAATAAAAATTCTCTTCCCATGGGAAAATAGGGGTGATGGGAGTAAGTTTGTAAAATACCAAAGTGAAGCAATGTCATCCATCTGAGGACTAGCTGTGATTTACTGCTCATCCTTCTGCCCCTTGCCTCACCTACTGCTGTCATTTGGAAGAGATTTAGAGAAGGGAATGTGTTAAAGGGAATTAACCCTTTGAGACCATAAGAGCTAAGTTTCATACCACAACTGTTCCCAGGAAAGAGGAACCTCTTACCTTCACTTGACTTAAGCAACACTTAAGTCAGGATAAAAACAGTTCTGGTCTTGGTACAGGATCATAGTATTTTCTCTCTATTTATAATCATTACAAAGGAATTTGAAGTAGGGGAATGAGCAAAGAAGTGGGAACTGACTGGAAAAACTACACAATGAAGTAGAAATAGCAATACTTAAACTGAATACAGAAGACAGCTTCTTCAAAAAGCAAGTTAAAACACGGCATGACAGTAACTTTAAGATGCTTCCAAAAGATGCTTCAGCAATAGCATGAATACTATTAGTATTACTGGTATTGAACTTTAATTTTTTTTTTGTTTCTTTACTCAGAGAAATTGATACACATTTGTCTCTGAAGACAAAGCTGTGATCAGCATCAGCTAGGAGAGCTTAGGCAATCCAAAGAGCAAAACAGTTTTGCTTCTGTCTGTCTCTCCCTAACTTCCACACAGCGGTAGTTTCAAATTTGTGCTAATGTAAAACCAACTGGCTTGAACTTGTGCTCTTGAACTTTTGCTGCAACTGCAGGAAAAACTCTTTAATTTTCTGCTACAGCACCCAAATGTCACCAACAAATCAGCCAGAATGCTATTGCTGCTGCCCAAGATCTGCTCCTAATGACTAGTAAAACCTCTCTTATTGCTCAGAAAGCTCTTAAAGAACAAAAGAGAATGGACATTAATGATGTTAATAATAATTCTTAAAACTTTCAGTGCAACAGGGTTACCTCTAAATCTGCCTATCAATTAACATAATTAATACTTTTCTAGCTAAGTCCCAGTAATGTTTGGATCAATCTATTAGTACCACTTCCATGAACATCCATTTGTCTTCTTTGATACAACTTTATATTATTCCTATCAAACCATTAACTGTATTTAAATGAAACTTAATGTCTTTTTTTACATAGATTTACTCAAACAAATAATTTTCATCTTAAACTCATGGCCATTGTGATTTTGTTTTTCTTAGAAAAAGTAAAAAGTATTTTACTTAAATAACAACTAATGGCTGTCTTCAGAGGACACCTCATTAATGAGGTATCACTTGCCAAGTTATGTTAACCTTGGACCGCTATGTCAAAAAGTTACTGTCATTCCCTGAATCCATTATATGACATCAAATGACTTTCCTGATTCCTTGAATTTTGCCACATCAGATCTTTGTCACAACATAGTGGGTGGCTACTTCTGCTAGGGGCCATGTCAATACTTAATTTGTGTGCCTGAGGCTCAAAAACTGTATTGCGTGCAAATAAATACTAAACAAATATTTTGTATCAAACATTTATGCAAAGATAAATAATTGTTACACTGTAAAACTGTCAGTTCCATTTACAGTACATCAACTAGGTTACAATGCATGAGAGATTAAAGGAAACAAAGGGGGTTTGCTTAACTACAAACAGTCTTAAAACCGATTTACATTGTAGCTATTTCCCCATAAAAACTTCAAACACTCTTCATTTCATTGCTCACAACTAGCTAACTTACATCGCTTAGCAAAATAAACACATACCCTTTACTTAGCATGGCATATTTTGTTACCGAATTAATAATCAAATATTATATAAAAATGATCTGAACATTTGCCTCAAGGGGGAGCTTACAGTTCATTCTTGTAGATCCTTTGCATTTTCAAGCCATTCCAAGCTAATGTTCTTTGACAACATAACACAGCCTGACTGCAGAATGTTATTTTTGCTTTGTTTTCAGTCAGTAAGTCATTATACTTCCATGCTACTGTCCTTCCTAGGCGTCTTTGAAATCCATAGTGTGGACTGGTTTGGACTGGTTTTTGTTCTTCCTTTACTGAAAAAGAAAAATATAAACTATTTTCAGTGCATGGATGCCTTTGCAGACCTGATTCATGTTTGTGAACAGACCTGGGTATTCCACCCCCTATTTGCAGGACATCTTTGTTGCTTTCATTGCATAGGTCCCCCATGCGGGAACAGCAAAAGGGTTGTGCCCATGCTGCACCAGGCATAACACCGTGGTGGTGGATTGAGGTACGCAACTATTACCAAAGTGACCAGACCACCCTGCTCAGCTGTGCTGCTCCCAGGAACAGAACTGACTTGTCACGTTTTGGTTTTTCAGTGCATGTTCAACCACACTCACTCATACATGGTGGTCTTCTCACAGGATGGTTGTAGTCACTATTTGACCAGGGTGGTGGAAGGCTGGGCACTTCCCTCATCTGGGGGATGTACATGGGACAGGAGCACGCGAGTCCACATCAGATGTGCCAAGGGTGCAGCCCACCCACCCCAGAGAGCTATCACAACCCTGCCCATTCATATCATGGAGCTGCACTACATGACTGCAGTACGCTCGTGGGTTCCAGTGCATACCGGTACAGCTTCCTACAGGGCTTGAGCTAGTTTCTAATGAAGTAATGGCACATGAATCAGACTTCTGGCAATGAATGACTGGTAGAAAGCTTCCTTAGGCCACTTTTCATTTAAAACTGTCAATAGCAGTCTCTGTGCTTGTTTGTTTTTAATTAAAAAAAAAAGATTAAACTGTTTACACAATTACTTGTTCTGCAATACTGCATGTGTTCACTCTAGTCTTTACAGGGAGCCCCGAAATACCCTGTAAACTGATGCTAGTCTTTCTATATGGCTAGCATCTCTGCTATGATCATCAAACCCTTTCCCCTCACTTAGAGAGGGTAGGCGACAGTGCACTGCAGCCTGCTGAAGAGGCTCTTTGTGAGAAACTGCAGCTGTATTTCAATCAAAATGTTTTAGTCTCTGGCCAGAATATTTCACAGTGATTTTTTTTTTCCCAATTAAATAAAAACCATAGGAGAAAAAGTAACTCTATATAATTCTGTAAGATGGAAACCTGAGAGTCAAGATCTCTACAGTCTTACACATTCAGTTTATCCTGTCCCTGGCTGTGAATGTGAGTCTGAGTTGATTTGAAATGTACTTTGAGGGCACTGGACAGAACAGTAACTTCTATTCCCTCCAGACTTACCTCTGAAGTCCTACAAAGTAATGCATTAAGTACCTGAGCCCATTGGAGTAATTGAAAAAACTCCATTGGTTTCAGTGGACTTTAGATCAGGCCACAATGCTGTAAACAAAGCAATTGCAATGAATCAAGTAGTTTCAGCACTTCTTTCTTTAAGAAACAAATTCACTGCTTCCTTCCAGATCAGTACAGCAAAAGCAGGCATATTGTGTAGATTAATGATGAAATGCTTTGAATGGAGATTCCTTGCCACACAGCAGGAACAGTTCCTAAATACCTTGGATCAGAACTTTAGCTGTACAAAATGAGTATATATCATCAGCAAACCTACACTGATTTTCAACAGCCAAACATCTGGTTCAGAAAATAGGTTTTAGTAAGAAAGGTAAGGAAGATGCAGTAAATAGCTTGATTATATTGCTGTTTTGATCATAAAATGCAATCATAAAACTGAGAAATATACCAGGTTGGAATTTAAACTTTCTGCAAGGCATTCAGATGATAATGGAGATGGGTCTTTGAAGCAGTTTCTCCTTGCTTCCCTGGAAGAAATGAAAGGGAGAGCATCTAAGAATGAATGAGCTGATCATTTCAACTAGCTACAGGGGCGATGTTTTGATTTGCCTTACTACTACCCTTTAAGAGCCCAACACTAGGCAAAATTAGTCATGACCTTTCAAGCTAGGCATGTCCTGGTTGGCCATGGATTGTGGCTTTCAGAGGAAAGGTCACCATGTTGTGGAAGCCTAAAAAAGAATGAGAAGTCAGGTTCATTTTGACAGTTGGGGATCCCTCCTTCCCCAGCAGGACAAAATCCCTTTCCTAAAGCTCTACAGCACCCAGCTGTTAAGTTCAAATGGTTGCCTCTTTTTCCAATTAGCTTTTTGCCCAAGAACTGGGCATGTGTTGAACCAAAATGACCCACAAAGTAGGTTATACGTGGAAATATTGCCGAAAACTGATGGGGAAATACTTTTTAAAAAAACAAATCTCTGTCTCAACAGATAGAAAATACTTCATTTTTGGTGATACCAGAATATCATCTTTTAACTTAAATGAATTTTAAAGTAAATTTTGTTTTTCTTGAATTAAAAACTTTGGTGCAACCTAAAATGAACATTTGGAAGAGAGGAGGAACACACCACAAACCAAGCCTGGAATGACTTAAATAATTTCTCCCTGAGTTTCGTACCATTTGATCTACCAAACTAATCAGCTAACAGAAAACACAAAATTTTCCAAGCTGCATTTCCAGTATGTGTCATACCATTATTGAGTCTTGGAAGTTCAGTTTAATTACTTCTGGATGATCTGCTATAGCATCAAATAGGCCTGATCAAAGCCCACTGAAGTCAACGTTACTATTTCTATTGATTTCAGTGGGCCATGACCCTCATTGTTTTCCCAGGAACAGTTGAAAGCTGAACCTTTTCTGGGGAGAGAAAGAACTGCCAGAAAAGGCATGAACATATATGTCATACTTACCAATAAATCCAGGTCCATTGTTAGAATGGTTCCAGATTTAGAATACTTAAATAATTTCTACTGTTATACATATGATTCCTTTATTACTCTTTTTCCTTTGAGTTTCCAGCTTTCCACAGCCTCAGTTCTGAGGGGGCATGCTTTCACAAGCATGAATTTGCCTGCCATAAAACATGTTGGAAAGTGCACATTTTCTCCTTTTCTTTATAGGAAAGTGCATAAAATAAAGACACAATCTAGTTTATGATGCAGATCTTATAACATCTTTTCCTTACAATTACTTATTTCAAATAGACATATTATTAAGGAGTGCTGTGATCACTACACCCTCATAAAGATACAAGATGACTTAACATTTGGAGTGTTTTTTTCACCCAAAATGTGTTTCAGCTATTTACAGAAAATGCTAAATAAAAAGCACATAGAAAAAAAAAAAAAAAGACTAAAAATATGGAGGATTTTTTTTTCTGATTTCCTCAAACAGTGATATTATATTCCTTACTAGTATTCCTGCTCTTCAAGAATAAGTTTGTGAATCTTGCTACTTTGCCAAAACAGTGCTTATCCATAAAACATATTTCAGTTTAAACTTTTCTGGATTATATTACCTTGAGAATGCTTCTGGAAAAAAAAATCTGCAGCATAAAAAGCACCCTTGAAAGTCTGAGAAAGATTAGTTCAGAGGAAAAAATGTATGTTGCCATATCTTGGTATGTTATGTTTTGAGTAAAAGTCCAAAGAATTTAAAAGCATGGATCAATACATATCCTGTTTCATAATCTGAAGTTTTTCCTATATATAAGATATGTCATTTATGTACACATATCCATTTACATGTCTTCTTTGGCAGATACATGATGTACAAAGGAGTTGCACTGGTGTGTGGCTCAAAACATATTTTTGCTTTTTGTTTTCAATTTGTCTGCTCCAGTGGTCCATCTGTTGTTCGTATGGTATGCACACTGAAACAACATTAAGCAGCTGCAGGCCCCTTAGGTTTGTCCTTGGAACAAACCCAACTTTAGGTCAAAGTGATGCAAGTCCTTGAGTTCACTCTGTGTCAGTGAGGACCCCACTATTTCCCATAGATCAGATGCTCTATTGGTGGTAATCATGGTGGAAGAGGGTAAGTAAAAGTGCCGGTAGAAGCTCAGCCTGTCAAACGGTCAGCAAAGATAACTACTTCAGAAACAGGTGAAGTCCTAATGGCAATATGCTTTAAAAGACCTGGAACTATTTCAGCATGTTGTGGAAAAGCCTGAAGGTGAATATTCATCTGTAACAGCTGCAAACTACTTGGATTTTAATAGATGAAAAGATGCTTTTTTGCATATTTGGGGAGAGATGTAAGCAGTCTTTCAATATGAATAGCTTGCCAATGGAAACATGAATCTGTGATATAAAACCATTATGTACTAATGTACTTTACCTTTTATGAAGCATCTGGAAACAGCAAGTCCCAAAAGCCACCAGTATCAATAGCAGTAGTGGTATGGTGGGTATTACAACATAAATTAGATTTGGAATTATACCTACAAGACAAAAGTTCTCATTAATGTCTCCCACGTTGAAATACTCTTAACCATGTGAGTAAAAATCTGGAGTAAAATATCAGAAATACATTAACTTATATAAAAGAACATTTATATGTTCCTTGTATAGAAAGAGGTCCAAAAATATAACTCAACACTATCAAGAATAAAATAGTACTTCTGCAGTGATGAGCAAAACATATCTTAAGGGCTTAAATTCTGACATTTTCAATATGCATCCATGAAAGATTTCCAATTTTGTAATTGAAAATTCAAGTCTTTTAACAGAGTACATTTCACAGCCTATTATTTTTGCAGTGCATATATCTGTCTACTCAGTTGCCCTTGCATGTTGGATTCCAACCCATGCAGGACTACAAGAGGAACAAACCCTGCTCGCCTCCCTACCCCCTTTAAAGGCAAACATACACTCTCCTTGACTAATCAGGAGAGAGTTAAAGCCACTGCTCTGCAGTCCCTGTACAAATGATATGAGAAATGGTCCAAGATGAGACTCTATTATCTGCCTGCAATAGATTATGAGGTTCGCAACTGCCAAAAGGGCAGTTTTTCAATAACTATAGGCGCATGTTTAACAGTATACATATAACATGCAAATTGTGGAGACCTTCTTACCCATTGTCCTCTTTGAACATATTTTCACTGGCAAGACTAAATCTGAATGTTCAGGTTGGTTTTGCCTATGAATATTTGCATAGTTTGTATAAATATCATTACTGATTTCAAAATACAGCTCATCATTACATCCATTCCTCTGGAGTTACAAACAACGGGAAACTGGCTGACTTCCAACCAACCAGTGTGAAAATGGAGAATCACCTTTCCATAATCCCATGGTGTAATCCTGTAAAATCTTGAGTAGCTCCTTGGAGATGCTCAATTCCTTGAATTAAGGCCATGCTATAACTCTTAAAACTCAGAACTCAACTCAGGAAATAAATTGCTAAATAAAGTAGCTAGGAGCATTAGAGAAGGTTCCTAGGCAATGGGTATCCACTTTCAAAATACCCAGTGTCATATCTGCTAGAAATTTCAGCAAGGCACTTAAATACTCTAAGCATGTGGTGTTCCTTAAAACACAGGGTACTCGGGATAGGTATGGCACAATGCCCATTCTGCAGATAAAAGAAAAATTCATGCCCTGTTAGGAAAGATTAATTTGTGCCTTTTTTGTGAGCCTTGGCTGTCAGATATAAAAGATAACATATGCACTGTATGTTTGTCACACATGGGGAAGAAGTGGGGAGGAGATGGAGAGGCAAGGCACTGATTATCACCGCCCAGAAGGAGATGCCCCATCCCTGGGGGAGCACTGGTGAAACCTTGAATCTTCACAGAGACAAACCAGGTCAGAGACAATTAGTGCAGATTTCAAGGACTGCTAGACTGCAGATTTGTATCAAAGTCTGCAGAGACATGGAAATGATTTGTTTACACAGTTACAAAGAGGACTGACTAAAACTCTTGAAATGTTATTCAGAAGTGTACACTTGCAGGGCACTTCCTGGGGAAGACAGCTTCTTCCCACTGACAATAACAGAAATTTTCAAAGATTAATTTAACTGGGTCCACTCTTAAAGTTTTTACTAGAATACTAAACTCAAACATTACCTGCTTCAGTAGCAATAACATGATACTGATCTTCTGGTTTGCTTGTGTCATGAGGATTTCCTGCTGGCACTGTTGGAAAAATATCTGAAGATACCAGATATTTTAGTAAGTAAAAAATATGGGCTTTATGTTGTTAAATAAATTAATAGTAATTACATCTTAATTTAAATTGGAAAAGAAAATATTTTTTGGATCAAACTGCTGGATATAAACATGTAAACATCATTTTATTGCAAAACTAGGAGTACATCTGGAACAAGAATTATGAGCAGTGCTGTTCTGAACACCAGCCATATATTTGTAGATATTGCTCTCTAAAGGATTAATTTTTCCTATGTTCCAGTTCTAAACTATGGCTGTAAAACTTGAGTAACTGAAGTTCTTGTAAGCTATCACTATAGTTATGTATTTGCCATTGAAATTCAACTTAATGTTTCAAAATTTCTTACCGTAATCTGGCTCCGCTCTGTCTCTTAACTCTTTTTCTAAGACAATATCTGCCAAATCAATATTTGAAATAGAATGTTGAAGAATGAAAAATGCTTGTAATAAAACAGATATTTTCATTATTTACCACGCAGTACCACAGAAATAGATACATTCTCAAAACCAATAATTGCTTAATTCTTCAGCATTGAACTTGCTTACAAAACACTTTTCTGCAAAGTAGTGCCAGATCACTTCTAGTTCATATATTTGTCCTCCTTAGAAAACAGCTATAGTTTATTCTTGTTCCAATTATTGGTTATCTGTGCTAGGTTACTGATTAAATCATTCAGTCCTTTTAATTTCTTGTACTGAATAAAACTCCTAACATACTCAAAGTTTCATCTGTGCAGACAATCCTAAAACAGCATAAAAAAAGATGTGTTCTTGATTAATGCTTAAATCTTATTCACATTTTCAAAATAATCCTTACAGAATGTTGGCTATGAAGCAAAATATAGCAGCACAAGTTTGTGAGGTTAAATGTCATCTTTGTGCAGTTTGGTTTTGCAATAGGTGGCCTAAAATACAAATCATGGGCAACTGGTTCTAATACATCACATAAGGAAATTAAATCACAAGAAGATAAATGACCCTATAATTTCCTGTAATGTATCAGAAACTGGAGAACCAATTGATGACTTTGAGCTATATTACAGAGGCTTCCAAGTTTATTGACGGCTACTGTTACAACTAAAAGTTTACAAAGGCAACAGAATTCATTACTTCACATTGGGCATACAAATGGAAACTGAATGATTGTTTCAATACCATTCCTTTATCATAGGATTATATTAACATAATAGTGCTATGAGCCTGCGATTCCAAGTGTGCTGATAAACACAGAATGCTTGGAGGAATCAAAGAAGCAGTAAAGACTATTAGAACAAAGACAAGTATTTCATCTGCTCTGGTAAGAACTGATTATGTTTGGCCATATATAAAGGAAGATATCAAAATGTCACAGAGAGCTGAGTTGCTGGCTCTAGACAGCAGAAGAGGAGACAAATTTTTAATTTGATTACATAATCAAACCTACAGGAGCTGGTCAGAAACTAACTGTGGTTGCAATTACCAACGTATAATTAAATTTAAGATTGATGAATGATTAATATGATCTAAAGCCAGACTGAACACTGAAACAGTAAATGCTGTCAAGGGAGGTACTATAAGAAGGTTTAGAAAAATCTAGTTGCTACTCAGTAAGACTGTCTAAGGAGTACTGCTCTTGAGCTTGCCACTGATACAACTAGATGCAACTCCATCACGGTCACTTACAACCTCTGTGTTTTGGCCCGTGGCTGGCATACCATATCCTTAAAATGGACAGGAAAGCCGTGAAGAACAATATACTCAGGTAACTAAGTGAAACTGAATGTGCATGTGGCACTTTCATACTCCTAGTAAAATGGATGGATTTAGTACTGCAAATGGTTGACACTGAACCCATTACAGTGATTTGGGGCAGGGAAAAAAAAGTCATTTGTAAGTCTCACTAGGTTTTATACAGCAAATTAAATTTGTTTACAAACATTGTGGAACATTCTTCAGGCAGTGAAAGTGATACCATATGCTGATTTATATACATTTATGCATTTACTCCTCCATATGATAAAAAAATACATTTCTAGAGAATAGTCTGTGTTGCTAAAGAGCAGAAATTCCAACAACTTAAGAACCAAATAGCTACAGTTCAGTAGTACTGTATCTATCTTCATAACAATGCCAGTCATAATAATTTACCTATATATTGTTTGCCTTATATGCACCATTACACACTCGTAATCTACTTATACATAGTGAAGGAAATATAAATTCGTTTTCATTCTTACTGTTATCATTTGGTTTTCTGCAAATCCAAAATACCTGGCGTTTTTTTCAGGTTGTGAAAGCAATAAGAATACACAATTATTTGTCACAGCTCAATTAGAATGGTAACTAACTTGACATTATGGAGTAATTACTTCATTTAAATTTGTTTGGTTTTAAAGACATGAAATATACTTGAAACTGAGCCCTTTTGCTCATCAAATCTACATTTCCTGACATAAAAATGTTCTTAGTTTAACAGCTTAAAATATTTTAATTGTGTTCTTTTATTTACAATAATTGTGGTCAGTTGCAAAAGTAACAAAATGTATATGTTACAGTTCCTTGAATGGCCTATGTGACTAAGATAATTACTGAACCCCATAAGACAGTGACAATCACTAGTAACATATTCAGGGGATGGAGGTAAAATGTGTAGGTATATCAAGCCTTCTAAGTATTTAATATTTACTTGCAATACTAATTACCATTAATATCTCCATTAAGACATTAGACTGTGAGAAAGCTATCTACCCACCAAAACTCGAGGAAGAAAATAGCCTGGTCCTCTACAGATAGACAGTTCTCTACAAAGAGCAAGATTATTGCTAAATCATGAGCACAGAGAAAGCAGGTATGAAACTGCAGAATTACATAGGTCAAATAACTGCTAAGAGCAGGATTTCACATGCATTCTGACTTTCAGTCCAATTTTTTAAAAGCAGACACACCATAAATTATTTGAAAATATTTTCATGACCCTGCTGAAAAACATGTTTTAATTTACCATAAGTATCACCAAAAGTAGAAACTATTTCAGGCCCAGCTTGAAAGTTTACTTTCCAGGTCCTTCTGTTTGCACACAGTTCTAGTTTATAGTTCACGTTTCCTCTACTGACGTATACAGAAAGCATGTCATGTCTGCAAGTACAGCCAAATTGCCTAAGATCTGGCTTTTTCTGTCATCACCTGAACTAGTGTGCATCTGCTTTTCATATCTATGAAATGCATGCATGAATGCAGAATTCTATTCCTGTTCTTCCAAAGTTCATTCTTTAAGCCAAAACTTTTTGAAACAGCCATCAAATGTAAGTTGGTATAAAATGACAAAAGTCTGCACCTACAAGGACAATGTCTTTTTCTTGGTCATCCTACTTGACAGGGAGCAAGGGAAGTAGAAAATGGCCAGTTAAATCCCTCTGTCGAGAATAAAGTAACTAGTGAATAAGTTACATCAAAGTAAACCTTGGAATGCATGATAATGAAGATAACTTTGAAACATTCTAATCGGATTCAGATAGGTTTGCTTAAATTTTCACTAGATTTGACATATTATATCCCCTGTTAATGCTAGCTCAGGCACCTATACACCAAAGGAATCAATACCACAGGCCACAAGACATTTACACATTCTCCCACAAAAGGGGCAATTGTTTTTCTAAAGTGTCCCACCTGCGACATATAACTTTAGTTTCACCTACCTGGACCATACTTGCAGATAAAATTGTGCTTCATGTTACATCTATCATCATTCCATTGATAAAGGTATGGCCCTCCCAGACCAGGGTTTGCTGTTGGCTGATGATACATCACAACACAGGCTTCACTTCCACAGGAAGGTTCATCTGTATACCAATTTCTAGTGGTACACAAAGACAAATTTTCAGATTTTAACAGTAAAGCTCATCAGGACACTAAGGAAAAGAGTTTATAACACAGAAGATATGTCAGCCCCAATGGCTCCATCCTCTTCCAAGATATGCTGCATTTCCTCTGCCAAAGGAGTTTATGGCTTGGGCTCCAAATCTCTGAATTTTAAAAACCAAAACCTTTGTCCAGTCAAAGCACCTCTGCAGAAATAACACCCTACTGCTCTGCTGTTTTAGTTGTTACCTGACTCTTACCTGTCCCATTGTCCCAAGTCCTGTGAGCTGCTGCTACTCTGGCCTTTAGCTTACTCAGGAAATTAAAGGCTTTTCAAAACACAGGGTAGAAACATAACAATTAACACTAAGTAACATGCACAATTTACTTGGAGGCAGTCACCCAGATTCAAGGTGGCCAGTCTTGCACAATTTGTCTGCCTGCTTTCAAACTGCATCCTAAAGACTTTGCGTGCAGCAGAAAAAAACTCCAAAAGCCTTTCAGAGGCAAACCCATGAGATATGAGTAAAGAGAATTGTAGGCTGAAGCAACATTATGACATACTTTCACCACTTCAAATTCAAAACCCTTTATCTGGAGAAGTCAAGGAGGGATGCAACTAATGGGACAGGAAGTCTATAAGCTTCTTTCTAGAAGACTTGACTTGCTAGGCATTTTACTCTTCCTTCTTTTCCATGAAAACTTCTCAATAACCAGTTTTACACACTTACCTGAATGGTGAAATACTTCCATCAGCCCACTGGTAGAGGTCAGGGCAAGCACTTGAGGTGGCTAGTCCATCACTGCTTCTCCACAGCCCAATCCAGAAATCACCATCAGAAATCCCAGTGCCTGATTTAGTGAGGTTTTGCAACATGTTTTCTATTAATTGCTGTTCAGCTTCACTTTCCAAGCTCAGTAGAGACCCACCATCAAATTCACAAGCTTGGCGGGCCTCCTGAAAGCCCACACGTCTAGACAAGTCCTGGAAATAAGCTAACTTGTAACAAGAACGCTTGAAGTCACCATAGCACACCTTTTGACCTGAAAAATATAAATAGGAGAGCGTTTAGAGTATAGTAAAAAATATCACAACTCTCTCTCTATATATAGCACAACATGTATACAGTGATGGAGGACAGTAGGTTTTTTCTTATACCCTTGTCTGAAGGGATTTACGACACCAACACTGCTGAAAACTTAAGCTTTAATTTAAATTGCAAATATCATACAGTCCACAGGAATCCATGGCTTCCTTCCCAAGGCCTGTGAAAGACACTAAAAACTCCCACTGACTCCTAGAAAAATATTATCTATTTTAATGGTTGTACCATCAGGCCCCTCTGTTAAAGCCAGGATCTCTTTGAAGGGTATTTTCTTAACTATTTCATATTAATGGACCAACTCCACTTTTATTTGATCAGAAAAAAAGTATTTAGAATTCCCAATTTTGGTGGCATTGAGAAGCTAGCAGTTTCTTTATTTTGGTGCCTATCTTGAGAGACTGTATTCAGGAGGATCTCATAGCTACTCTGCTATCATGTGTCTAAGTACAACCTCTAGGGTTGCATGGAACGAAAGTGTCTGCCCCTTTAAGCTATCTGGACAATGGTTTTTTCGGTGCAAAAAAGAATAAGAAACAAAATGTACAGGCACATACCAGACAGGAAAACATAATGGGAAAATAAAAAAAAAAAAAAACAAACAAAACAAAAAACAAAACCAAGAAAAAACTTCAGACACACTAATTGGTGAGCTATCAAAGAAAGTGACGACAAACAGGATTTTGCAGCTTAATAAAGGATGTTCAGGGTTTGGTGGGACTATGCAGTCTGTTGAGAGGCTATGCAGAGTTAGGGAATGGGGAAGAACAAAGCAGGAATAGAGAAAGGAGCCAGCCACATGTAAAACAGGGTATGTGTCTTCCCTAGTGACAACCTATTTCTGCCAGCTGATGAGGAGGAGAGAGGACTTGGCTGTCTATGTGGGATTGTCACCTGGCTGCTGTTGAAGGCAGTACCTTCTGTGTGCAATCTGTGTGATGGCTGTGTCATTGTCCTGTGCATGTGGCTCTGCGATACCTGCTCAGCTTTGCTACTGGTTGAACCAGCAAAGGCAAGAGCAGCATCCACATTCCTCAGCTCAGGAGGAGGCCCTGGGTATGATGGTGGGCACCAGCAGCCAGGCAGGAGGGAGTCCTGGGACTGGAGGTGCTGGAAGGGGCAGTTACACTCTTAACACCCCTTAACACAGTGATGAACAAACTCCAGATACTAGCAGCTATCACAGTACTGTCTAGGTACCATAAAGAAGCCCTGTGATGCTTTCAGAATGCACTAGATCTCCTGCACTCAGTTTCCTTAACACCAGTTTCCCCTTGCAGTTAAGAGTTACATCTGCAGAAAGAATCAAGAGCCAAATGAGGAAATCATGTTTATTCTTTCCAGTTCTTTGGATGAGAAAGACACATGACTTTTTCCCAAAAAGGAAAAATTATTAATCTTCAACTAGTGGGAGTCTCTAGAGTTTATTCAACAGATACAAGATGTGGAATGAACAAACTCACCTATCAGCTGCAACTGAACTCCAGTATGTTATTTAGAGACAGGGAAGTGTTCTAAATACAAGGAAATAAGCTAACTATTGAGTAAAATTATTTTTTTTTTCAGGATGCAAACGTCGTTAGAGAAATAGATGAGTTTCTTTTGTAAACAAAGAATTACTGAAGGATAGCAAAGTAATACGAACTACCAGGCATTATTTAGATTGCTTAGAAGTCAATGAATTTTACCATTTGACTGGAAAATTCAGGAAGGACAGTATGTTTTCTACCATGTCAGCTTTGCATTTGAAAATCTTGCATTCACTTCCCATTCCTAAGCAAACCCAGATACAGAACTCGTGAAAACAACCCTTTGGTTTTACCTTTGAATGGGGTTTATCCTGTTTTACCTTGAAATTAAAAAAAAAAAAAGTAAAAATAAAAATAGAATTTGAGAAGTAATTTGTGTCATGGGTTCAGCAACATCATCCTATAACTTAAGCTGCACTTCAGCCTTTAAGCCAGTGTTTTTCTATACACAAAGAATAAATAGAAGTGGTCAAAAAGAAAAGCCTAAAAGAGACAATAAACTTAATTCTTCTTCCTTCAGTGGTGCTTCATTTTTGTAATTAATGCTCAGTAGCACACTTGCCACAGCAGGCTGCATACAGCACAAGACCTGACTGAAGAGTTCTCTATATTTGCACAAAGCATAGTTTCAAGAATTTGCAGAGAATAAGGAGACTATATCAAAGCTGCATGAACATAAGAACATAAATCCAAGATTATCTAATGACTTCTAGCTAAACCTGAAAGAAACTTCCTGCCTTTGGCAGGGAGGCTGGAACTAGATGATTTTAAGGTCCTCTAACCCTAACTGATGATTCTATGATCATGGAAAGTAAAACTATAGGGGCAGTAGGGATAAACTATATTTAATTTTCTAGTGTTTCCTACAAGTCTTGTAATCTTGCTAAAAAATAAAAAAAAATCTGAAACCCATTTTTTATAATAACCTATTAAAGTTCACCTGGGAGAATGCCAGTAAGAAAAGTGTCTTTGCAGTCTCATTCTTACTTAGGCTTGGCAGACAGAAATCTGAAGAGCCATTTATGGGTAGTTAATCTGACAAAATAATACAGGAACAAGAGTAACCTAATGCAAGGACAAGTTTGTGACACACATAACCATGGAAAAGCCAGGATCCGAGATCAGGAAGACAGCACCTATTTGGATTTCCTCTGATAATGTCCTAAAAATGTTGTGTAAGTCCCAGATACTTTCCTGCCATTTCCTTTTGTCCATATATGTTACAGCCTTGCTATCAATGAATGCTTCAACAGGGTTTAAACTGAAACAGGGGAAGTTCAGATTAGATATAAGGAAGAAGTTCTTTACTGTGACTGTGGTAAAGCTCTGGAATGGGTTGCCCAAAGAAGTGGTAAATGCTCCATCCCTGGCAGTGTTCAAGGCCAGGTTGGACGGAGCCTTGGGTGACATGGTCTAGTGGGAGGCATCCCTGCCCATGGTAGGAGGGTTGGAAGTAGATGATCTTTAAGGTCCTTTCCAACCCAAACCATTTTATGATTTGATGATTCTAATGTAGTAAAAGCCATAGTCCTAGCTGAGCAACAGTGCTGAAAAATCAAAGGCAGATCCTTTGCTAGAGATGCATATAAAACAATAGATTTCTCCATAAGACTTATTTAAACAAAAAGAAAAAAAATATCCCTATTATCAGTGAAACAAAGTGGTAACAAAATACTCAAAAGTACAAGGTGCAAGAATGAAAGCTTCAAGAATGAAAGCTGCATGTGAAATCACAGCTCATTCACTTCATCTATAATGCTGCAATTCCAGTTTTGTCAACATGATCATTTATTTTCTCCAGGACCTCTGTCTCATTGACAGGATAGAGAGCACAGTGAAGATGAAGCTGATTAACATTTTTATCTTCACCATAGAGTGAGTGACAATGGCTTATTGCCAGAGTACACAAAATAGTGCAAACATCCAAAGGATAGAACTGAATTATGCAGGACACTAATTGCTTACAAGGGAAAGGGACCACACCAATCCATGTAACTAAAGACTGGATTCAGAGCATTAATTCTAGATGTATATGCAGATTTATGGAGAGTGCTTTATCCACTGTCTTGTTCTTTTTATTTCCCAGGCAAGTTTCAGAAATAAACTCTTTCACAATTCCTTTTATTCTGCATATATACTCCTCCTTGACACCAAGTAGTTAGTTATGAGCAAATTCAGGTACCAAAGTTTCCCTGTCACAATTTCAGTTATGCAGGAATATTCAATCCACTGAGATGAGTGGGCTGCCCACTACCCATCTTAGTTCCTGCGCTTGCCTCCAGTTCATGGGAAAATAGCTAGCTTTCCATCCGTAACACACACATCCACATAGAGACTCATGTTGCCAAACGGCACGATCTGTTTGAGCTGCTACGAGACTTGTGTCTGTAAGCCGTAAGTCGTGTTGTACACTGATCCAGCATGGAAGTTGCATCGACGTTAATCAATCACACCCAGCTGAGGAAACCAGGTGGGACTGTACAGAACAGGGAAGAGAACAGGCACTTGTGACATACAATGGCTGCACAGCTGCTCAATAGGTGTCACGGCAGCCCCTAATGCATGCCTAATTTGCCACTGTGTGTACTCAGAGCAGGAAGTCTTCTTGGAGCCATCCAGAATGCAGATGTGAAGGTTCAAACTCTAAAATCAAGCATTACAAAGTGAAAGAGATAGGATGATAGAGTTGGGGCTGTTCAGCCTGGAGAAGAGAAGGCTGTGTAGAGACCTCATAGCAGCCTTCCAGTATCTGAAGGGGGCCTATAGGGATGCTGGGGAGAGGCTCTTCATGAGGGATTCTACTGAGAGGACAAGGGGTAACAGGTTCAAACTTAAACAGGGGAAGTTTAGATTGGATCTGAGGAAGAAATACTTTCCTGTAAGGGTGTTGAGGCACTGGAATGTGCTGCCCAGAGAAGTTGTGAATATTCCATCACTGGCAGTGTTCAAGGCTGGGCTGGAGATAGCCTTGGGTGGCATTGTTTAGTGGGAGGTGCCCCTGCCCATGGCAGGGGGGTTGGAACTAGATGATCTTAAGGTCCTTTCCAACCCTAACTATTCTATAATTCTATGATTTGTATACAATCTAGCTCCTAAATTACTTCTCTCATTTGCTGCTCTCTATAACTGCGGCAACAGAAATTATTTCCTTCCTACAGGCTGATCACTTGTGCAAGAATATACCTCTACAAAACAATGGATAAAACAGCAAGAAACCAAGAAATATTTGGCATTAATCCAGTGTCAATGAAGTATGTGATGCACAGTAGTAACCTTTCTGGAAGAAGCTGTGATTTTCTTTCTGTTCTACTTAATTTAGTTCCTGTGTTTAGGCAGTGACCTAGTGTGAATCTTTTCTTTCTTCTTTTGAAGGGGACTTTCATCTGCTGTAACAGAGCTAGTTCAATGTGTTAATGGAAATCTGCAGTTGTGCCTTAATAGCTGGCAAATCAGTTGACGTTTTAGTGCTCTTCTCGGAACATGCCAAGATGTCATGTTTCCAAGTTTCATTTTTTACAGTTTTCTTGCACTAATAATTTCTAAACTACAAAGCAGAAATAATCTACCAATGAAAAAAGAAATAATGGACCACATTGTACAGTAGACAAGCTAAGTATGGAAACCTTTACTATTAACTATTTTTTCTTCTAACATCTGGCAGCAGACAAGACTCCAGCATTAATTCTAATGTAACATTTGTTATTTCAACTGAATAAATTGAATTCCTTTTTTTTTTTCCTGCCACAATTTAATAGAAATCATGTTTGTAACCAAGTTTATTATTAGAATGACTCAGGCTAAGATAACTACACAATGGGAATAAATACTAGCAAATTAGGCATTTATAACCCATCCACAAAATCTGCCTGTGATGCTTGAGATGGAGGAAAATATGAAGAAAACCTTGTTTCACCGTAGGTTATCCAGAAATGAAAATGCGCATTATTGGATTTAATCCTCTCTTCAGCATGAGACCAAAAGTTTAATTTAGTAATATCTAAGAACTCATTCTTACTGTTTTTCCTGCTTCCAAAACTGCAAGTTTGGATCTCCCAGCATTCTTAATGGAAACGTCTCCAGGTTTGTTCTTTGTACCCCTTCTGTGAACACCAGCCATACATCACAGCTTTGGTCATTTCCTTCAGCATTAGCAGCTCTAGTTGCCTACTGCAGAGACCCTGATCTGGCTGAAAACCCCTTGCACTCACTTTGTCTCACCATCCAATTAGCTGAAGAAGGCAAGTGTACAGTAGTTGCTCTAGGAAGTGCTAGCTACCATTTCCATCTATCTGAATTAGTTCTCATCTTTGTGTGTCACACAGCAGTTCCATACTAGAATGTTTTGCTATCAACATTAAAACAAAGACAGCTTTTAACTGAAATATTGGATACTTAAAACATTTCTACAGGAAGAAAAAAAAAAAATTCTTTCAAGAAAAGGAGAAACTAGCAAATTCTCAGCTACTATTTCAATCAATAGTCTCCATTGTGTTTTAATAATGATGTTTCATTAAACAGAAATAATAGGTTATTTTTGGTCTGTCTTGACAGAAGTTATAACAAAAATGTCATTTTGATGCAAAATTAGTAATAAAGTACCCAGGCTCAATGACTAATCTCCCTAAGAGCATCAGGCTCAGTCCTAACAACTACATTCCCAAGAACCATGAGGGGCACAAAGGCTATCTTGAGTAATACACATGATTCATCTGGAAGTTTTGAACATGTGTCATGGGTTCAGCTGGAAGATGGAAGATAAACTCCCTGCAGGTAAATCCTATCCCTCTTCCTCTTGAAGTTTATAAAATAACCTACAGTCCAGGGTCCGCTACCATTAGTATCCACCTAGATTAGGGAGGAATAATTGATGCATGGGCAAATCATATGTGAGGAGATAAGGAATGCACAAACGTAGGAAAGTCCATTATGTCCTCACACTGCAAGTTTTTCTTCTCAAGATAATGGGTTCGGCAGAAAACAGAGGAGCATTTAATACAAAGAAATGTGAAATATTTAACACTAACCAGAGTCCTAAAGGCCAGCATAATGTTGATGGAGGCCTCTGAAAATAAATAATAGAATAAAAATAAGAGGGGTTAACTCAAAGTGATCATGAAATAATATCAAGACAGAAATCTATATGAGTTAACCAAAATATTCCACTGGCCAGATGATATTTCTCTGCTTTCATTATGAAAACTAACCTTGGTGTTGGGCTTGTGTGAGGCACTGACCTCCAAGGCTGTGTAATCAGTGTACAGGACACTGAGCACAATCTGTTTACACCTGCCCCTGTGTCACTGGGTGCTCCATGCCAAGGCCCAGTAATGCACTTCAGAACACAGTCAGTAAGAGGCTAAAAGGCATTACATTTTCCTAATCACATTTTGATTCAAAGCTGATGCATCTTGTCAATTGAGCTTTGTATCATCCAGTCAGATCTTATGGGTTCAGCTGCTAATCATGTTTTGCTATATTATGTTATTGCAGTTGATGTTCTACTGCATCATATTTGTATCCAACTACTGAATTTAATTTGTTTTTTCTGATGAGTCTTGTGACTTTAAAAAAAATACTACTGTGATAAAATTTCATAATTACATTGCCTTCAATTATGGCAAAAGCAAATTGCCATCTTTTCTACCAAAATTTGTAATACTGAAGACACATCATCCTCCAGTTGAGCCAATATTCAAATCACAGATGTTGCTCAGCTCACACTTCTGAGCAGCTTAAGGAATTCTGTGTGTTCACAAATTTGCCATTCAAATACAAACCGGTATACAGATCTTATGTTAGCCTGTATCTATCTGTATCAATATCTTCATAGTTAACTCTTCCATATCTTAATAGGCATTTTTTCCTCCCAACCTCCTAATAACCAAGCCTGAAGAGAGAAGAGACATTCATTATCAATTTATACTTTTTCTGAATTACAGGTTATGCACAACTGTCATAACAGTTTCTTTATTTTTCTTCTTTAAGCTATTTTTCTTTTGTGAAAAACATTCAAAGGTTCCAAGTCCCTTTTAAGAGCTTATATAAAATAATTGATGGCCACATTTACCTATTATGTTGCTTTATTTCAGGTATACATGTGTAGAGACAGACAATTTGCATGTATCTTATCATACAGTCATTAGCCAGTTGACAATGTCTAAGATGGTTTAACAGAGGCTGGTTCTAAACTCTCTTAAGCAAAACTCATCCATAACCAGACTTCTTACAATACTTGACATAAGGGAGACCATTTCTTGATAAATTCTTAGGAATTAACATGGAAAAATTGTATATGTATAGGCAGCATATGTGAAATCATAGGTAAAAGGGGAATTCTTTCACAGGCCAGATAATCTATCTTTAGCCATTAACCATTCATATATTGTGAACTAGCAAAGATTATGATAGAGGTCTTCAGAGACCAAACCACCATCTCTAGGATTAATGCAACTCTTGCAGAGAGAAAACAAGGCATGACGGAAGTCTTAAGGAAAAAGAAAATACTGTGTTATACCATTCATACAGAGATTTAGTAGTCATGCAGAATATAAAACTACACAAGAAGCATGTCCCAGTCCAGTCTGTTTTATTTTCTCTTTTGTCATGGGAATTGATTTTCACTTAATTTTTGGCTGAAATACGGCAAATTCTCAACCTGTTTGTTGGTTTTACTAGCTAGTTGCGCTGTCATGTTTCCAAGCGTTTTTGAGGACAAGTGGTTGTCTTGGTTATTTCTCAGTCACAACTCCTCTCAATAGATCCAGAACAGCTAAATTTTTATAAAACCAAGTGATCAGAAAGGGGAACCTGTTTGTAAAGGAGCATTGGACAGTGCTAATTTAAATGCTAAAGAATAACGCTGATCACTAACACCTAGATTTTGCCATCTGGCTGAATGCAAATGCAATTAAAATGAAATCTGATAGCTTCCCTACATATTGCTGTAACATAGCTGGTTACTAAAATAGATGGTTAAAAAAATTACATATGAACACTGATGACAAGTACTGAACCAAATAGGTTATTTTGGTGGAGGTTTGTTAAAGCCTCCATGTGCTCAGAACCTGCACAGTTCTAGGTCTTGGGAAGACACAAGACAGGAACCCTTGTAAAACATAGGTAAGTTTTTCATTATGTTGAATAAAGTGCTGGGAGGATTTGTCTTCCCCAAAGCACACAAGTTTGTCTTGATTTTTTAAATGGGGAATGTGAGGTTTCAGATAAAAGCTTGCTCTTGATGTGCTGGCAACTTGAATACCTGTCCACATGAAAAGCTGCCATCTTCACCAAGTAGTGATAGAATTATTCACTCATTTAACAACGAAAATAAGACACACGTTTATTTCTTAGTTAGCTTCTCAGCCCTGGCACACATGGCAGGGAACTCAGGCCAATGATAATGGAGCTGTAAAGAAGTAGCTTGATGTCTAAATCTCATTAGAGGTTAATCAACACTTCAACATCCATAATTACCCTTGCAGGAAAACATACGATTTCAATTATGTAAATCAATACAGGGTGTTTTCAACTGGAAAATATATAACCATTCTTATGAAACAGTTCTAGTCACACATTTGAGTGATAGGCCAGCGTCAAAGAAAAAAAAACAGCAAACCCCACTATAGAGTATTTCCTAAGTACTACTTTTTTCTCCCTGGTCAGATTAGTAAAACCCTGACAGTTTTCCTTTCTTCTAAGTGAAAAATACCCACTTTTTGGCAGCAGCCCCATTTCAGATATCTAGCACATCATAAATCTAAAGCCTGAGATCCATTTAGCTTTTCCTGTAATAGCAGTTTTCCATTCTTCTGATCATGTGAACTTTACAGGTATATATATATCACACGGCTGATTGTGGCAGAGAGCCACTTGCTTCTATAAGGGGCCAGTCCATAACTGCACTCTCCTAGGGGCTCATGAAAAGTCCCAACATAGTTGCTAAGACAACACCCTAAAAGAGAGCAAGCTGCCTTCTCTTTTCCCATATTAAAAAGAAACTGGTGTCAGAGCTATATTTTTATCCTGTCTGTCTTTGCAAGGTCTAGCAAAACTGTCATTGTGAGCAAGCTCCTTAGCATTGGCATCTCCAGAGATGATAGACTTGCATTTCAACATGGTACAATCTGCATCTTCTCAACTCAGAGTAAGAAAAAAGTCACCATGAGCATAAGACATGGAACAAAACCATACATACTCAGGACTTCAGTTTCCCTGACAACAAATTATGTTAAAAGAAAATATGAAAAACTACCCAAAGTATAACACTTTTCATGGGTATAAATAACACTATTCACTTCCACAGATCCAAGCAGACTAGCCAATGATAAAACCCAAATGCCAACAGAATCTCTTTCAAACTTTTCAAAATAAGATGAAATATGAGGTGTTAGATAGAGCTACACATCTAAAAGAATATTCCAGGATGTGTATTATTCACACAGGACTAAAAAAAAGTCCTATATACACAAACACTAACATAATTTTTCTATATATCATAGCCTAAAGACACACAAGAGTGTTCCACCATTTCAGCTGTATTTTTATGTCCATATATGTGTATATATATATATATATAGGGAGAGAGGGAGATAAATACTGACACAAACACTGACAAGACTAGCAAATTAAGTCCCTTCATCAGTAGTTTTCTGTGTAGCTGTAAAGACCAGAACAGGCTTCCCAGATACTTTTAAGACAGAATACGGCAGCTAGTAAACTGTTGTTAGCTTGTTGTGGAATAGCTGAATGGCTTAAGTATAATGTATACCAGACTAGGGGAGCAGGGAATATTCTTACTCTCCTGTACAAAACCAGCAGACATTTTCACACATACCCAACTTTATATACCTTAACAGGCTCCCTCAACAGGATTTCTCACAGGCGTAAACTTAAACACTACTGACAGTTACTACTGATTGCTCAATTGTTGTCTCTAGAAGAAAACAGCTCATAGAACTTTAGTCACTAAATATATTCTTCATCAGTTATCATCCAGAGCAGGTATCATCCATTCTCTTATTCTTTTTCAGTGGAATTTGAATGCCTTTTCCTGAGTATATGTATTTTCATGGATTTGTTATCAAGATACCTGTATTTGCCATGAGATATAGGTAAAATTTATACATATATGTGAAATTATATTTATTTCTGTGGTTTATGGACTTAAACCCTGAATGGAACAAAATATATGCATCTTAGTACAGGATTCCAATAAAGAGCCCATCTTTCTGCAGCGGTTCATCAACTCAAGTTCAAAGGAAAGTAACAGGCAAATCCTTGCTAATTCACCTTCTACTAAAAGATTGGGAAAAAAAAAAAAAACGAACAAAAAACCACAAAACAATTCACACAGGATCTTAGAAGTGGTGACAGTTCACTTAAAGCAAAAAACAGAAGGGACCCTTGAGAGGAGGAGAATTAAGTTAGAATAATTCTCTTAGGGTAAATGATCCTTTATTATGAAAGTCAAATGAAGGTAAAGCATAATTGGTTACCTCACATAAAATGTACACAAACCTGTATGAGAAGGAAATGTCAGGATATACAGTGGGATTCATCCTTATCAAAAATTTAGTTATTCACAATGTACCTGTCTACAGCTGTGCTGGATCCCTGACCTCACTGGTTAGACAACTGAAAGAAACAGGCATTTTTATGGTGTATCTGCAGTATTTTCCAAATCTATGTTTAACTGAAATTAATCCAACCTACAAACACTGATTTTTTTTTTATCTTCACTGCTTATAAAGTGAGCCAAGAGTGATTAGCTGTTTACTGCAGCTACATTTAGATTAGTTAGAGCCATGTCAACTTTTTAGTTAGGACTCATTATTCCTTAAGACTGCTTGAAACTGAAGGTTCTATTGTCTGAGGGGTGACAGTGGGGACTGCTTCAGCAAGAGACTCAAATAATTGCCAACTAACGTGTGACAGGTATGAGTATGGGATTACAGTGTAGAAATTACTATCAAGGCATTACTGTGACTTACTTATTTCACATTAATACTATGCATTCTTTCTTGATTCATAAGAGATCTCAAAGTAGAAAGTCATTATGAAAATTAGTTTCAAAGTGTATTATTGTACAGAGCACTTAATGAACCAAAGCATGTTTTCCCTGCAAAAAATCTTATAATCAAGGCTTGCTGAGGCTTGAGAAGAGAAAGCTCTTGTGAGACCCCATAGCAGTCTTCCAATACCTCTAAGTATTTAGCTATCATCACACATCTCTGGTTATCAAAACTTCTTACCTAAGAGTCACAGCAGTTTACCTAATATAAAGTGTCTTTCCACAGCGTATTACAGAATTCCCTGGTTAGGAACAAGCTGTGTTTATCAGAAATATGTATTATATCCAAGAGTGATCACTTTATTTCACTTTAAGAACCTAGATCATTGATCTGTCCCCAGACAGACACTGCTTAGAACAGGTGTATAAGGAGACGAATTAATAAAGACATCCTGGGGAGTTAAGTGTCCAGCTTCCTCAGCAGTCATCAAAGTTTCAGCTTTAATGATTTCTGAGACCTACAAGTGAACAAAAACATCTTGTACCATGTGGTCATGCATGCCCATGAAAAGCTTTTCTAGTATGAAATTAATGCTGGGCATTCACAACAAAATGTTATGTTCAATGCACAACAATGTATATGTATCCTGCAGATAAGATTGGCAGTGTGTTTTTAAATTACACTTTCTCAAATTCTGAGCTATAAATGTAAGCATAGCTAAAACTTAACAGTCCATGCCAAGAGAACAAACAAACAAAACCCATTGAACAGAAACGGTAGAAGGTTTCATCCACAGAACATACTGAAATTTTGACAGTCAAAACTCAGGTGTAATAAGCAGGTCAAACCAATTAACTAAATTAATCTGTGCCTTTTGATAAAGGGTTTGTTAACTCTATCCAGTTCTCTACCCATCAAGATACTTCTTTAATTATCTTACTTTACAATATTTCATGACCAGTCATCAGCTGTGCAAATGAACATATTCACATCCTTAAAGGTGACTGAAAAGAGTAAGCCTGTAGTTTTGGTGGGTTATAAAACAGCAAATGTTGCCCCTAATGTTTTTCTTCATTTAATACTTTACACAAATACTTTACACCAAAATGGACACCTATTGCTTTAAAATAATGTATCAGTTTTTAATCTGCAAGTGATCCATAACAGTAACAAAGAGCAGATTTTAAAACTCGTAGAAATAAAAAAGACAGCAAGGAACAGCCATTAAGCTATAACATCTATGATTAATATATAGGCAGTTAAATTATTAGTAATAAGATTAGCTTGCATCTTTCCTGCCCAATAGATACTTAAAGTAATTGCATCTTTGCAAATTGCATTATCATCACTTCATGTTCATTGTGATGTCATGGGACAGCAAGGCAGACTCAGCAGTTTCTCCTGAGCCCGCTTTGATTTTTTTTCCTTAAGAATCAATTCTCTGGCAACATTAAATATTCTGATGTGGAGGCTTGCAAGCACTGCTCTCTAAACATCCATCTAACTGCACTAAAAATTAGAAGGCATTTGTATTACTTCTCTCCAACAATTCCCAAATTAAAGATGGCAAAGAAATAATACCTAAATGTGAATTGTTTGATTGTTGCCAATAATCATCTAAATTGCAACCAAGGAAAATTAACAGACTTTGAAAAAAGAAACAGAAAATCTTTACCTAAGGAAATGGAATTTTGAAAAGTTAGATCTTTTCTTTTCTGCCCTCTTGACAATGTGGTTAAATGGTTGCAATTTTGCATTTAGGTCTGCTACAAACTTACTGCAGTAAATGAGCTTTCCACAAGGTCCAATCAGCACTCAAGTCTGTTTCAGGAATACTTTAAATGTGAGTAATAAGAATTACATACTTAATTAATTTGGAATGAGAACAGTGAGATTTCTATTTATTCCAGGTTGTCTTTGAAGCATAAACCAGCAGTCTTTCAGAAACAAGTACGTTAAGATGCAGACTTAAACCTGAAATGAGAACCTGTTTAAGTTCAAACTGATGTTTCTTCTATAATAGAGGCAGACAAGCTAGACAGAAGTCAGGTGGACAGCAAACACTGCCCAATGATTCAAAACTATTTCTTGTTTGAAAAATACCAGCTACTACTAGTACTAGACGCATCCATGTGCATGTGACAGGGAAGGGGTGTGGTGCTTGGGAGGGGTGTGCGATCCTCCTGACAGTCTATCAGAATATTCTGCCATAAGCATGCTAGTCACCTTTGGCTGTTATAATCTAAAGAATTTTTATCTAGTGAATACAACTTCAGCTAATACCTGATAGCACATACATGGTTCCTTCTGTAAGATGCTTAAAATCCTCTCCTGTATTCTACCATTCTACTGTCTAATACAGTGACATGAGACTCATCATCTGCTTTGAAATGCTTCAGGGAAATATGGGGTAGAGCCCGTACCCTTTCAAAACCCCAAAGCTTTATATGCATCTAGGAACAGCTTGACTAAGCACTATACACATTGTTTTAAAAGCTGCACATCTACTCGGTTTGCTTCATCTGGAAGACTAATGGACGGGACTTCCTCAGCCACACGCAGACTTGCGCTGAGGCTAGTAATGCAAAATGCATCTTGTGGATGAGTAATCTTCACTTTGTCTTGAAGCAACAGCGTTACGTAATATCCATAGAAATTGTTAAACTAAACTAAGAGCTTTGCTGTACCACATATGACTGTGCAATTCACATAACAGAGGTACATGAACTATTCCAGAGTACACTTCAGGCACTGCTACTTAGTTATTGCTTCCTGGAAGATACAGGTTCACCAAAAGTCCAACAGCCCATCCCAGTTCTGCACAGGGGCCTGCTCAGAGTAAGACATCACCAAAAGAGTGACTCCAGCAGCAACTACAACAATTGTCTGAATGCAGGAACCAAATGCTTGCTATAAAAAAAAAAATAAAAATAAAAAATATTTTCTTTACATACTACTCTTACAGCCTCTGAAACAATTGTATACATATCATGTGCACTGTCCCGGAATCAGCCTGTAAAAAGGCATGTTCTTACGTATATACATAGATTTACACACTCAACTTCTTAACAAGTGCAGTTAAGTGTGCAAGTCTTTGTTCCAAGGCAAATGTATGGATGTGCTTGCACACACAACGTGCCTCTCTGACAGCCTGTTAGCTCTAGCTTGCAGGGTTTGCTCCAAAGCACAACCTGCAAAACAGTTCAACAGCGTCTAAACATATGCACCTGCGTGCTGGAGAGACACAATGTGATTCCCACAGCTCTTCAGTTAAACCTAACATTTATCAGATACACATTTCTGAAGTTCTGTCTTCCTCTCGGTTTTGGAAAAGTTGGAGACACATCTACACATAGCAAATCTATTTATAATGGATGCTCTTAAGAGTTTGCTTTTTCCTCCTAGCTGTTTTATAAACAAAGAAGAAACATTCCTGTATAGATGCAAACAAATCTCAATGTATAGCCGGTCCTCGCAAAGGCTCTGTAGCAAATACAAGCTCTTATGTTTTTAGACAATTAAAACGGAGCTACATTATGCAGGGGATCAATCAGATCCCAAACTCTGCCTGCACAAGACAGCAACCCGTATTGGTGGGAGCTGACTGAAGGCTGCTGCAGCGCTCCTGCTCCAAAGACCCGCATCTGCCTTCCTAGCCTCGAAGGGCCCCGCGGTGCTCGGGCTGCTGCCGGAGCCTCCCGGGACCCACCACGGCGCAGGAGGTGAGCCAGGTGCTCGGCTCCGCTCCGCAGCGACTTCACTTCGTCTCCAACAAGTGGATCATTTAACGAGTGGGTTCGCCCCTAGGTGTTCCCCTCCGTGGTTCCTGCTCCTCTCTGCGATGACCCTCCCACACCGGCACCGCATCAACGCCGGACACCAGCCGGCACCACACCAACCCCCATTCCCGAAGCACACCAGCCCCGGCACTCACCACTAAGGACGCGCCCAGCGAGCCCCACGGGCCCGCACAGTACGGCGGCCGCCAGCACTGCCGCCAGCCCCAGCCCGCATCCGGACCCCATAGCGGCCGTCCCACTCCCTTCCAAGAAGCGCTTAAGGCAGGCTGATGCCCGCCACTGAGGAAGGGGCTCCCGCCCGGCTCCTCACAACTTCCCGCCACCACCTCATCTCCCTGCCGAGACCCTGCATATATCTGCTCCCCCGGCAGAGGGACGGCCCAGCCGGGGGCCTGGGACCGCCCCACCACCGCCCCCCGACAGATCCCGACGGCGACAAGACGCAGCCCCATTCCCGCCGCAGGGGCGGAGATACCGCCCGGGAGAGGCGGCTCCAGCGAGTTCTGAGGGTCCTACCCGTGGCGCGGTTGCGGGGCACTGGTCCTGCCTCGGAGCATCTTGGTTTCGGGCGGAGAGGGGACCAGCGTCCCGCCAGCGCCTGCCTCTCTTCGCCGGCAGTCGGAGCGGAGCAGGGGGCGGCCGAGGTGCCAGTGTGCGGCAGCCCACTCTCTGCCGTCGGGGCGGGCTCCTCCCGCCCTGGCCTTGAGGCTCTCGGACGGCGGCTGCCGTCCAACCCCACTCTGTCGGGTCGTTCTGGGTCAGTAACTGTCTTACCGGCTGGTGAGTGCGAGCAGGACCTGGGTCCGTGTGATTTCCTATCTGCCAAAGGCTCTATAGGCTTTCCTGGTCTGTGCTTCCCCTAGCAAGAATAGGAATGTTCTACTGCCAAGTTACTAATGTATCAATCTATAGATATATATAAAGGTATATGTACTGATATATGCACTGGAAAGTTCCCTTCTCTCGCTGCCCTACAAGATACTGTAGTCAAGTTCACATTACAGTTACTGAAAATGCATTGTGATGATTCTTTGGACCTCTTCAAAGGACCGCTTTGAAGACTTTGTTCTTCAAAGTCATGTTTTTAAGGTTTTCTCCTACAAATACAGTTTGCAGATTTCTTTGAGTACTTGTGTACTTGTGAATGCTTTCCTTTTAAGTGAGCTAAATCATTATTGATAGGTTTAAAGGGCATCTTGTATGCAAATTGATGGTTTGCCAACTTCACATTTCTCAGAACTCTAGTAGAGTTCATATATACATATATATGTGTGTTTGATGTACTGCTAAATATTTCCCCTTTGGATGTTTATAGCCAGATTTTGAAGTCAGTACATCTCAGGTTAGTATGGATTTCAGAACACTTGATGAATTTTCTACCTACCTTTCTTACCAAAAAAGCTTTCACGTAGCAATGAGAAGTTATTTCTAGCACTGCTGCGCTTTGCTAATGACATTTTTAATTTAACAGCAGAGTTATTTATTTGTGTGACTGATACAGATTATTTTTTTTTTTTATGTGGATTTTAGGCTTCCAAGACAATAACTATTTTTTTTCTACATTTGTAGGTAAGTTGAGCTGTGGGCTAAAAATGGTTTTACTGAACAACACATTCTGAAACAGAGAAAATCCCCCTGGCACCTGAGACTCAACCTTTTCTTCATGTAAAACTGATGGTATGCAGAAAGAAAAGAACATGACCAAAACTTATAAAGAATGCAATGAGAATTTTAAAATGTGTTCAGTAATCAAAGTCTTTCAGCTCTATATACCTTTAATTTACTCCTGTGTTGAAATTATAGGGAGTTCAAGTTTGTCTGAATTATCTTGGATCCCAAGCATTGTCCCATCAAAAGAAGGTGGGGAAAATTAGAAAAATGTTGCAAGTTTTCCCAAGTGTAAAGTCTCCTCCTGTCTCAAAAGTGACATATGGATAGTCAGGGATGAAACTCTCCAAGTAGCTGGGAATCTTACATTGAATACCACACACAGGCAACAAAAAGGTCTTTTTCTTATGCCTTTGCAAAACTTTGTTAGCTTGCCAGCTCCAAAAGCCACATTGAAATAAAATACTCATATATTCCCACTGCTAAAGAAACTCTCCAGTCACCCACAACACCATCTCTTTTCCTGTGTAATTAACAGCATGCAGAAGGAAACAAAACAAATTCTGTCTTTGGTAAATTACACAGCACTTTTTTGACATGCTTTATGCCAGTTTATTAGCCAAAATTGTACATAGAGTGACTGTTCCTGGCATTCTGCTGATCTTTGCTGCACATCTCATCAATAAAGTCTTTTGGGAAAAAGGAACAAAAAAAAAACAAAGTGCAGTTGTGTTGAGACCAAACTGCATTTTCATAATTATCTGCAGAAACTTTCCAGGCTTGTCTTCATCTTACTTGCAGCCACTTGCTGCTTTCTGTCCTGAAGAAAGAAAACACAGAGCCCTGTGATGCTGCTTGAAAGGAGCTTTCCGTAGTGCCAGCTAAGAAGCTACGTATTAATCTGTCTACTTCTCCCTGTCCCTTTCATAGTTGAAGTATACTTATTTTTTCAGGAAATGGTGGTTTCACTTTCAGTTAAAAATAATTGCTTCCCAGAGATGGCAACTGCATAATTTGCAATTGTTCATCTGGGCCTTCTAAACAATGGAAACAGGACTCCCTACTGGGACTGGGTTTATGGCCTTTATAATACATTCACTCTGTAGAAAATGTGGTTTAATCCACAATGTACTAACATAAGACACAGTGGCATTATGAAACGACTGAGTAACTTAGAATTTTAACAAATTACAATAATTGTATTGCAACTCAGAACCTAGGAATGTATAATTCAAGGTCTGGCACACAGAATATGAATAACTTCCAGTGCGTTAAAAGTTTATAATGTTTATTGCAAAATCCTAATAACTCGTATACCCATGAAGCAACTCGTAAAGGTGGACTGTCTTTTCTCTAGCATCATAATTTAGCTACATTGCAAGGGTTTATTTCCTAACTTGAAAAACACAAAAGTACCAGGAGAATAGTTCAGCTGAACATAAAGCTTTCAAAATATTGTTCTTTTCAAATCAGGGCTAGGTGCTTTTCAAAGGTAATTTTCAGTCTAAGGCAATTTTTTGCCAACTCACAAAAAGAAAATGGTTAAATTTGAGCAGTTCCAGAAGGTAGCTAAATCACTGGATAACTTAATGGTATTTAGCCTATCAGTTTGTGAATAAATATGATCATTAAATGCGATGCGTTTCTCCTTATTGCATTTTAAACACTTTAAAGATCAGTTTTGGCCAGTCTGAAATATTATTACTATTTAGTGTCACTAGTCAATTTAAAAAAAAGCCTAGAAGGGAAATAAAGAAATATAAGTTGTAATAGCTGCCCTTTGGGCTGGTTTAAGAGTTGCTCTATTTTGCTGCTCACTGGTATGGTAGGGCTCTGTACATTGCTTTCAAGAAGTGCTGTTTAAAATCTGAGTTAGAGCTATTTGATCACTTCATTTCTCAGCAATGACTTTTTTTTATTTTTCTCTTTAATTTTCCCACTCATATGTAGCACTCTTATGTCACTTGCCCATGAGCCTAGATGATGCACACTCTGAAGCTGCCCTGTCATGCAACTGAAAGTAGGAAAGTAGGAAACGGAATTTTGTACATTTATCATGTACAATGGCTTGCACATGGGTAATTTATTAAATAACTTTCCTAGAGCTCTATCAATTTGGTATCTTATTGGCTTCCAAAAGTAGTTTAAACTATTTAGCTTCTGCCAATTTCCATGGGACTATAATAGGATTATATTTTTAATGTTTTTTTTTTATTCTGTAGTTGCAGAAAAGGATTCAGTGCAGATGCTTAAAGCATTTGAGAAGATGTAAGATGCACTAGAGGAGGGAAGTGATTAGAAAAATTTCAAGCTTACTTCACCCCTCTTTAGCAGCATCTAAGGCACCATCCACCCACAAAGTTAATAGAAGTCAAAAGAAAAAGGGGAGCAGGAGTGTGGAGAGAAGGAAGGAGATGTACCATCTTTCATTAGTGCCTAAGAAGTGTCTAGCCTGTAAAATATGATGGCACTTAGAAATTCCCAAACTATTTGCAAGTTAGTGGTCTACCTGGCAGGGGATAGCAAGGCATGCTTGCTTGAATTGCAATACCCGAATTAGAATGGCATGATTCCCACTTTAATCGGCCCAGCTCTGAAGCCAGCTAATTCAGCGCTAACTCAGGTATTTCTGCATAGTGCTGCATTGCACGGTGCAAAATGCCATTGTGGCTGTATGTGCAATGCAGTATGACTGACAGTTACGCCAAGTTCTGCTAAGGAGGGCCAAAGTAATTTAATTTCCTTCTATTATAATCCATTTAAATGTAACATATAGGAGAAGTGGCTTTAAAGTAAAAAAAGAACAAAAAAAAAAAAAAAGAGAAAAGAACAAAACATTTTAGATAAGCAGTTTTTCTTAATGGCCACAGGACATTTTTTTTTCACATAGCACAAAAATTGCAAGTTCACATATTTTTTAAGCATTCTTAAACTGTGCTATCTTGTATCTACTAAAGTAACATGATGTGTCCTCCCCCTCACTCCCCCCTTAAAACCCATTTAAGCTAGTTCTTCATCAAAATCTTCATGGCTACAGACCCAATTTATTAATATTTCTTGGGTTTGGATCAGGCTAATCAGTGGAATGAAACTGTGCATTAATTGATGAAGCCTAATTCTCAAACTAGATGCAAAGTACTAATTCAAAGTGAGCAGCAGTTCTGTCCCAAAATGAGAAAGTAAATTGTGTTTTGAACATAACTGCCAAGATGAGCATTTTGACAACTCTAAAGCTTTATTACAGAAACACATTTAATGCAAGGACATAATTGAAAACAACTACTGTTAGAAACTTAATCTTTCTGGGTAAAAATAGTGGTTCACCAGAATTCACAGCTGAATCAAATTTCTAACTGCTTCTTTCTTTCTCCTCTGAGGGAAGCAGCAAGTGCACAGCAATATTCCTTTCAAATATATGCCCAGCTTCAAAGTCTAGATGGCCTCTACTGCAGGAGATTAATTTATATCTTTGGGTGAGCACAGGCATCTGTTTTCCCTGTCTATCAGAGATGATGATACGACCTCATTTGGATGTGGGGGTCTCTATGTACTACAGACACCAGCAGTATTTATGTAAGCCTTGCCACTGTACCTCTCATGAAAGATGCATTGCACATTGCCTTTCTGCTGTGACCTTTGTGATTCTCTAATCTTATTTTGTGCTGATATATTTTATCAAAATCTTTGCAGTCTGGAATTTTCTATAGACTTTCTAGACAGCAGCTTTCTTTAGGAATGTGATGAGATTCACTCAGTAATTTTTCAGATAGGTTTTTTACTGCTTGCTCTTAACTACTACTTGGAAAACTGAGAGGAGAGGTTTGCTAGGAGGGTTGATCAAGTGCTTTGGTAAGTCATTAATAATGTGAGATGGAGTACAAACTGTACTTCTTTAGTCGAAGTGTTACTTTCTCCTAAAAACTTTATCTGTTTCTTAAAGTATGACTACTAGGTGCTCGCACGCATTATTTCGTTCTCAGCTGCTTTCAGACATTTAAAAAGAAGATGTGGTAACCAATAATGACTGTTGACTACTAGGTCTGCTCAGCAGTAGAGGCTACCTGCCAGAAGCCTTCCTTCCTTTCCCTGTGAAATCTGAGCTGTGGGTTGTGTCTTCCTGTTTCTTCTTACCACTGGAGGTATTTGTACTTACCAAGAGAAGGGGGCCATCTGGGCTGTCAAAGTGAACACTACGTGTTACTTTTGAGGATGATATTTCCTTCTAACAACTTTCCTGCAATGGCTTTCTCAGTTTTTCTTAGCTCTACCAGTGCTTGTCCTGTTCCTCTAATCCTTACCTTGTTATCGCAATTCAGTAACTGTGTCTGTTGTTGCAAGTATCCTGCTGTGTTACCTTGCCTCAATCTTCTTGTTTGAACATCTAACTCTGCTGGCACTGGGGCCTGCAGTTCCTTCTTTCATCTCCTAATAAGTCTGAATCATGTTCCATGAGACCTGTAATGCTGTGGAAGCAACTCTGTAGTGCTGCTAAGATATCTTTGCTGATCTCCTAATAGCAATGATATGGCCGCATACAGAACCTTCTTTGTTCTTTGACACAACTTTCTTTGAAAAAGAAAAGATGGACTTAATGATTCTTAAGTAGAGCAAGGAATCCTGCTTATCAGTCAGTGTTTGCTTTTGTTAGTGTCTCAACTTTTTTAAGTAGCTCTAATGAAAATCGCTAAGTAGAACAAAACAAAGAAACACGTAACATGCTTCACTAGGGGGAAATCCTGTCTGACCAATCTGGTAGCCTTCTATGATGGGGATATGGAACTGATGGACCGGGGTAGAGCAGTTGATGTCATCAACCTGGACTTCTGCAAAGCGTTTGACACTGTCTCACATGATATCCTTGTCTCTAAGTTGGAGAGATATCAATTTGATAGGTGGACCACTCAGTGGATAAAGAACTGGATGGATGGCTGCACACAGAGTTGTGCTCAATGGCTC
>JASSUY010024523.1:0-19038 GCA_032466535.1 Forpus xanthops
ACTTTTTTCCCGTTTTCCCCCCCCCCCCCCCCCCCCGCTTTTTTCCAAGACACCTCAAAACATGTTAATTAAATGTCAGGCATCTGTGTCCACACACATAGTAACAATACAACTGAATAACAAAGATCACCTGTGAGATGGTCTGCAGGTAAAATAAGTGGTCTTCTTTCTTTACGCCACCATGATGCCCTCTACCAAGACCCATCTTCCCACAGGATGTTTGTACAAATACTTGAAAACACTGGAAAATACAGCATGACCAAGATCCAAAATTAAAGCTTGACAGCAGATTCAGCAATAAGCGCTGGATGCTTTGAGCCAATTTATGGCCACTGTGCTTTGCAAGGAGAAAAAAGGCACAAAACAATAACAGTGTATGTAAGAGCTCATAAATCCCGTCGAGCTAGCACTCGTGCTTGCAGTTCTCAGATAGCACCGCTTGAGCAACGGCATTATGAATAGCCTGATTTGTTTCTTCTACCACTGTTTTCGGTGTTCTTGTTATGGCACATCAACCAGGGTACAAAAAAAAAATGAGCACATGATATATCTTGATGAAAATCCTGATACGAATTTCAGCTTTCCTAATGCATAACTTTGCTATACAGCATCTCATCTTTGGAAGTCACAATGCCATTTTCTGCTACCTGACATCCTGTCCAACAACCTGCAAAGAGCAGATTTACTGGCACAGAAAGCATTTTTTCATGAGGTACTCCCAACACATTTACCAGTATATTTGACCATGCAAATCAGTACCTCTTTACAGAGCACATACTGTGGGCAGTAAGAAAACAGACCACTTTCTTCAGTCCAGCACATCCTTGCAACTGCAACTTCAGTCCATTAATTTTTCCCTATTACAGAATTACTCTGGTTATCAATTTTGCTTCTATGGGAAAAAACTCATCTACAAATTTATGCATTTAATACAGCAAATACTTTATTTGGTCTTGAACTTTTCCACATAAAATTAAGATTAAAAACTCTCCCCTAAGATTTTTTTTGTTATAATTAAACATATCTCATTTTTGACCTAAATTTTTTGACTTACATCCACAAAGAAATTTTTCATTGCCCCTTTTCTTGTTTCCACAGCCACCTTTCCATGACTCTCATTAAGCTCTTTCCTGTTTTCTTGTAAATCTATAAGGAAATAGTGACTTGGGGGGTGTTTGTGTGTGTTTGTGTGTATGTGTGTGAGTTTTTTTGGGTTTTTTTTTTTGCTGTGTGTTTGATCGGGGGATTTGGGGCTTTTTTTTTTTTTTTTTTTTTTTAAGAAATGCGGAGATAATTACACACACAACTTTTAAAACAAAATAAGGATTCTGGGGCAATGGTCATCACCATCTCCCTTGCAGTACTTAGATGATTCTGCAAAACTTCATTTAGATCAGCAGTTCTGTTAATCTGTCCCTTCGCCAAGTTCCACAACATATCACAAGCATACTGCAGTCCAAGGCGGGGAAGGAATCTTCACTGGAACCTTTTAAAATACTTCACATGGGAGCATCACTAAACAGTAGTGAAGCAAGGCATCCATTCCCTTTAAAAGCTTTTCATAAATGCTAAATAGAGCTAATAGCAGCCTCCAGTGATTAATACAACCCAGTTCTCACCTAGGGAGAAACATTGAGGCATCATAGTTGAAAGTTTTGATGGTAATCCACATAAAGATAACTCACCCACATCCAGGTTGTAGGAGACACTATTTCAAAGGAAAAAAAAAAAAAGACTAAAGCAATGTGCTGGGCCACTTTGTGCTGTTGCTGCATCACTTTGTGCTGTTACTGCCATCCCCTTCTTTTTTAACTTGTTTTTGCTTCCAGTATATTTTACAAAATGCACTAAAAATTACTTTATACATACATGCATATATTCTTAGATATCTATATGCTATAACTGTTGGAAGTGCATAAAAAAAATCTCTAATATATAATGGAAAAACCATATCAAGCTTGTGCAGCTGCTTTCAGAAGACATGAAAAATAGACCTTTCTGCCATCTGAGATTCCCAATGAAGTCAAAGTGAAGTTTGTTTAGGTGCTGTTGTAGTTTATAAGCTAATACAGAGGGGTAAGGGTTTATGTTCTTCCTTTAAGCAAAACATAAATGAAGTCCAGACATGCAATATTTTCTGAGGCCAACAGATAACAAATGAACTTGTAGTTAGACTTTATTGCAAAAGCTACTAGATTTAACAGCAATGTTCCAATCCATGTAAATAAATAATAAAGATCAGCAGTTTGTGTCCCAATTGTTTCTGCACAGTGCTTGTATGTAATTTTCTTCAATTCCGGTAATAGACTTTGAGAGGAGAAAGGGGCTATTCCTAACACTGTGCATTTTATACACCATGCCTACTGGCTTGCAAAATTCAGCTGAGTAGGAAAACACATTTTAGAGGATTAAGTTCCAGTTCCAGCCCAGACCTTTGCTAATAATAGATTTTCTTTCTCTCCTCCACCAAACGTTAACTCAACATTTAATGTCTCTTTCTAATTTATTGGAAAACATATGCCAAAACCTTTTCAGAAACATACTCTTTACAGCCTGTTTTTTTCTGAACAGGTTTTTAATGGGATGTGTTTGGGATTTTCCTACTGGGTCTGTGACACCTCAAAGTAAAGTAACTTTTCAGTTTCCAGACCTCCTCTTGTTTTATGCTGCTTGCATCAAAGGGTACGTTTGCTATAGCAGCTGTTCCTTCCATATTTAATGGATTTCAAGCTTTTAAAATACTTACCTGTAAAAATAGAAGAAACCTTAAGGTAGAATAGTAAAAGGACAATTAATTTCACCAGCTTCTCTTAAAGAAACATCCTCCCACACGATATGAACCGAAGTATAGCTGAATGAGAACTTTTCTTGAAACAGTTTTCTTTGCAAATTCACTGATTTATGTAAGCACTTTTCTGCTGAGGCCTGACCTTTTAGGAAAGTTAATAAAAAAACTTTCAGTGACAAAGATTTCTCAGCTCCAGATCGAGTTTTCAGTCCAAACCAGATAAAAAATTTGCCTGCACCAATTCAGAGCACACACTGACTCACCATTATGTATCTGGACCAGGCAAGTGAGAGCTACACCTTATGCTGGGTGTGATGGTGATCTGACCAGAACACAGCTTTAGGTTTTTTGCAGGATGAGCTCTTGCTTTCTGGTTTACACCAAACTATACCTTTTTTTACTGGTCCTTAGGAAGTTTGTCTCTTTAGTACCTCTGAGGTTTGGCTGGGTCTGCCCCCTTCTCACTTCCACAGCTTCTCAGTTTCTCTGCACAAGCTGCAAATCTCAAAAAGCTGCTACAAGTCCTTCCTTCCTGAGCCTCATCTGCCTACTGCTCAATTCACCCCGAAAGCTTCTGTCCATTAGGAAAAGGCTAATTATTATTAAACAGAGGCTGCATCCTTCTTTAGGGGCAGTCCAATATTCACATGAAGGAAAAGAGGAATATGAGGTTCTATGCAATTTTAAGCACTGGAGCATGTAAGAAGTACTGTGACACTACCTAGCAAAGCAAGGGAAATAAAATCTGGCAGCATTTCCCATGCAATGTCTATTACACACCTATTAGAGTCACACTGACATAAGATCACAACAGCTTAAAGTACTATGATATGCCAAATCAGCTTTACATCAGCAGATTTAAACTATCCCTGGCTACAGTGCCCCTGAGCAGAGAAATGCAGAACTTGCTATTCGGCGAGGGATTACTTGTTCATCAGGGATGCTTCATTCTTTTTTTAGAGATTTAGTATCTCCTAGAGTTTAGGAGCTGTGTGAGATCTTAAGTTTTCCTCTTTAATAGTACAATCAGTGTTTTGGATTACTATCTGAACTTCAAAGTCATGGAGAATTTGTGGAACTGGGATTTTTGTTTAGCACTATCTACATGTCAACATACTTTTGCAGCTTTTCAAAATTTTATAGAAATTATCAGTGGAAGAAAAGTCACTTCTGTCTGATACTGTAGTATTTTCTTTATGATAGTAATATCTCCTTAAACACTTTTCATTCTAACTTGAAAACCTGTCTGCTCTTGAAAATGTAATTATAATACCTCATCATAACTAAAGCCTTTGTCCATCAAATATAAGGTACAGACAGGTGAATTTTAACTGGTCGGTAACATTTTTTTTTACGTATAAGCTAATTTTAAAGTCTCTTTATTGAATTTGCATTGCTGCTGTCTTCAGCCCATAGACTAGACTGGAGAGGTGTAAGCAATTTGTTTCATCTGTAACTTGCAAACTTTGAGATTAATTGTAAAAAATGTAGCTTCCATTAGGAGAGTAAAGCAGAATCACAGGCTGCTAAAGGCAAATGAGGTGCTAAACTCTAACACGACAATTTCCTCACAAGCTATCAATTTATTCTGAGAAAAATAGTAAATAAGTACTAATTAATATCTCCTTATTATAGACCTTTTTATCCTTCAGATAAGAATGAGTGACAAGAAAGTCTCTGACCTCTGCTACTCTCCCTAGGGAAGCTGGATCTGAGATACCACCTCAACCCCATGAAGCTTCTCAAATGTCTGCAGGCATTGTACAGCTCAACACTTAGTACATTTTCTTTTTGTTCTATACTTTTTATTTTATTTAGTCACCATATTATTTTAGGCCCTTAACAACCTCAGATATACACACTGCAAATTGTAACTACAGCCAATTCACTGGACTTGTTCAGGGGAATTTTGAGAATAGGTTTGGTGCCACATTCCTTCCATTTCAGTGCTATTTGTTTCAAATAATTTCCTGGAAAGTCCTTGTTCTCCAGGTTTACTTAAAGCAGTTTTCACAGTACTGTAAGAAGCTTGGTCAAACTTTTTTATTTTAATTGCCACTGCTGCCTGAGAAGATGACCCTACAAAAGGCTAAATACGAAGATGCTTTTTTCCAGCTGCACTGTGGAATGAGTAGGTTTTTAACTGTGTTGTTTCAGTGCCTTTCAGAAAATGCCTCAAAAAAAGGCAGGTCAATTTTAATTCGAAACTATAAGCAACTTGCCAAGGGGCCAGCATAGATCTGCTGCAGCCCATTTAACACTAGGAGACATTTTTGAAAGATGTAACACTCAGGAAGTGACACTATATAGCAGACCTTAGGAGTTACATGTCCAAATATATCCATGCACATGACCTGAAGATTGAATACAAATAGCTATACATTGTCAATTACCAGCTTCTTCAGTTACCACATTTACATGAACAGCAGAGTGCTCCCTGATGTTAACTTTAAAGTCAGGTTTTGAGTATACAGATTTTCAGATTATTACCCTCAACTGCATTGTTAAGGTAAGTTTAAGCAAAGCTTATCTGCTTTCTATACTGTTTCCATGATAACTCAGATGTCTGTAGCAAGAAAACTTCTTGAGTTTTCCATAAGGCATGTCTTTATTATAGCTTAAGCTGTTAATCTTGCTTTGGATCAGATCTAGAAATATGCTTAAGGCTAAACAGATGAGTCTTCAAACCATTACTGTCCTTCACTGGTGCCAGATCACATCAGTACAAGACAAATAATTTGCTCTGGCTTTTAGTCTGAAATCAATCATTCAAAAAGTTCATACGCATTATTCTTGTAACTTTTTTTAATTAATAATGAAAGACATAATGACAATTACATCTAAAATGAAAAAGCTTAAACATTCTAAAGCCATCTGATTTCATTATGCAAATGAGATAGCATGTTAATAACAACATATACCATTTCAGTAATATTACTTGACTTTGTACTTATGTCATTTCAACTTCATTAATTATGTGGAAAGTGGAAGAGTCAGCTTAGGTCACAGTCAGGTAGCACACACAGAGAAATACACAATAAGGCATACCTGTGATAACAGCATTCAAATAAAATGTTGAATGTATGTAGTAGCTTCCCCTGTAACTTTCAGTGTGAACTGAAAGACGTGCTTGGGAGTTTATCGTCTGTGACACCCAACAACATATTTCATTTTTTTTACAACTGAGCCCCTCACACTCTGTTGGGGTAGATGAGCTCATGCACAAAGCAGCTGTTCACTTCCAGCTCGAAGGAGAGACTTGGCCCTTCTGTCCCACTGTTAGTTCAGCTCTCTGGCTTGTATCAGCCAGGACACAGGAGAGAAACTGATTTCTTAATAAGCACATACAAACCATGCCATAGGCACCTGTATGACTGCCCAGAACCTGCTGATGAGACAAACCAGGTTGGGCATTCATGACCAATAATCCCAACAACCCCTTGATTACTGGACTGTTCCTGATTGAAGAGACTGCTGGAAAGCAGCTTAACAGCATCTTCAATTTTTGTGATGTTGCCCTTCTTCCTGGCAATGTGTCCCATTTGCTCAGCATCCTACCTAGTTGTTACAGTATGTGCAGAGAGCACAATATGCTAAATGTATATCGTGAGACTGCTAATTTTCATTCACAGCCAACTCTGCAATCATCATCTTAGGTTTCTGACAAGATGTCTACAGGGCCTTTTGATTAGCTTGTCCAGAGAAAACACTACAACTTACGGTTCTGGGTAACATCCAAAATATCTGTCAGTATTACAAGGCTCACAGACTTAGAAACAGGTATCATTCAGGCAAACTGCACTGTAGTCAAGCATTAGGCTTCTTGCTTAAGAGACTGGCCCTGAATAGGTGCTGATTTTATAGCTTGGCTGAGTAGCTATGGGTAGGCAGAAGAGATATGGTCATGAATCTGGGTTCAAAAAAGGGAGAATTACATCACTGCTAAATACAGATCATCGAAGAGCCTGGCATAGTTATACCTTCTCCACACTGAGGGGCTATAGCTGAGCAATCATTATTTAGAATAAAAGTGATCTGTCTAGTAAGTGTTGGGAAACAGCTGAATAAAGACAAACACAAGAATCTTAAAGTTCAGGAATGAAAGAAGATATGTTCTCCTTTCAAAGCAGGTCTGTGCTGTAAGGTTAAAGATGGCATATTACCTATGCACAAGCATTTCTGCTTGGCCATCCCTTCTTGCTTGAGGCAAGAATAAGTTTCTTAGGGAATATAAAAGCATATGGATCTGGTTTCTTAAAGATTAAGCAATTAATCATATAGAAAATCACTGAAAATCCACAAGAGGAGAAAAACAATTACTAGACACCGAATTTAACTTCATTTGATTCCATTGTAACAGTCTCAGAAAAACATACAATCAAAACAAGAATGTTGATGCAAGTTTTCTAAAGGCTTCCTTGAAAGAAGGATGTTCTCAGATGAAAGACCACATTTTTTGATTTAAGAAAAAAGGTTCTCTATTTACCTATGTTTATACAAATACAAAAACAGGCATTCAGATCAAAGTAGCATTTGAACTTTGATTTGAACTAAGCTGCAAAAGCTTTTCATAAGCAAGGGCTGAAACTCAAAAGCATCAATCATTTTTGCAGTATTATAATGATTTTCTGAGGTGGAATGCAATAAGAATCTATTGCACTACTGAAAAATATTTTCCACATAGATATTAGAATAAAATGTAAAAAATATGGGGATTAAGTTTGTCTCTTGACGATACATGTGCAGCCTTTCTGAAGACTGCACAGGTGCAAATCAGCTGAATTTTACCTTTGATCTCATTTTTCAGAGATATCTGCTATATTTTGAAATACAAAAGGTAATGATGGAATTCGTGTGAAGTACTCTGCATTCAACACAAAGGGCACTTAAAAGTGAGAAATAAAATCAATGACTTAGATGATCAAATACTGTACACACCAATCCTGTATAACCACAAATCCTACTCTATTACATACATGTTTCCTGTTAAAGTGTATGTTCTGTGCGTGCAAATGCATGAAATTAAATTCCCCACCAGCCTTTACTCATCCTGCTGGTTACACCAGTGGTGAATTTGGGATTGGTCCATTATTTTTCCAAATTCTGTCAGATGGAGAATTTTTGCTTTTAAAGAAGTTGGATCATTCAATTGGCTTTTCTTTTATCCAGCCTCTCCAAAGCGCCATGTAAAAGCTGCAAGAATGCTTCGTCCAGAAGCACTTGCTGGGATTATATGCTGGCCTTGCAAATTTTTGTGATCTTTCTAAAAGGTAGCAGTGAGACAATTGCTACATAAAGGACATGAGAATAACATCAGAAAATGCTGTAACAGTGACAGGTAAACTCTAACAACTTGGAGTCAAGGCATGTTTGAGTGTGGAACCCTATTCAGGATAATAGAAATAATAAATAAATAAAAATCAAATAATTAAAAAAAAAAAAAACCTTCTTCTAATACTAACATTTTCTTCCTTGAATGCATTCCTGCAGGGGTCCCAAGATGCACCTGATTCAATTCATGAATTTCCCAGAAAAATAGGGAAAAGATGGATATTAGCCCCATTAAGTCAAACACCTGGACAACCTAAAAGCACAGCAGGGTTAACAGTGAACATATCTCAGCTTAGTTGCATTACAGACAATATGGCTCAGTAGAAATTACTATATTCCATGCCAGCCTAAGAGTAGCAGCATTAACACACTGCTTTTTAAATTACACTGGAAAATTACAGCTGTATTGACATCACCAGCAAATCACAAAAGTGACACTGATGAGCCCTAGCTGAAGCTATCAATACAAGATTCATGCAAGGCAGAGATGTCAAGGTAAGCAGCAGGTATGCTCAACTTCCCTATAGACCTTGAAACAGCAGCCACTGGCAAAGCACTGCTTAGCCCTCTGCAGGAGCTCATGTAAGCATGGCTGATGGGTGCATTGACTTCAAGGGTCCCCATTTCAAGGGCACTTGTTCTACAGCAGGATTTTATCTCCAGCTCTGCCTGATGGAGATGAGATAAAAAGCTGTGGGGTCCATCTTAATGTAAGCTGAAGAACATACATCTCACATGGAGAAACTACATACAGGAACTGAAAAACATAGGAGCACACAGTTTCATGTTGCCTCAGGTTGCAAAAGCCACAAGTTAGTCCTGAAAACAATACCATAACTAGCAGATACAAACTGCTTTTCACAGACAACAGCTGCTTCTGGGGCTTAATAACTAATTTGTTATGCTGCACCTTTTAGGAGCACAATTAAAAAGTTATGTCAATTTCCTATGAACAGCTATTTCAGTATTTGCCAGTTTTATTGGTCTTTTCAAAATACTGCAGTTACTACAGAAATTTTGATGTTACCTCAGGAGATCTTGTATTTGCTTCCCATCTTATTTAGCATTTGTACTTTGGCAGAACTTAAAAGTCATAGTCAGGATTAGGCCCCATTCCATGAAACACCACATGTGCTAATCCTTTTTTAAAGCTAGTTATTACCCAGTCTCTGTGGGATACAGCCCTTGGCAAGCTCTTCAAGGACAAAGTACTTTCAACACAGAATTTAGAACTGTAACATTGATATTTCTTTTTTACATTGTAAGACTTATGCGTAATAATTGCATACTATGCATAAATAGAATATGCAGTCTTCAGAAAACAGTTTCACTTTTTTACTTCTTGCATTGATTACAGATTTATGCAATGAACCAATTCTGAACAGATTCAGCTGAAACCAGTGTAAACATCTGTGCCTGCTGAATTTGTCTGTCATAAGACAATTAAAGTTGACAGTAATTTATGGAGGACAATACCTGCTTAATTTCTCAGCACAGATATAATGTGAATAGGGCAGGAACTCCTTTCTGACTGAATAAAAATACTGAAGAATTCCTCTAATTGCTGCTTAGTATGAGCAGTGAACTGGGCATCAGTTTTGCAGAAACAATATACAGGAAAGGTCCAATAATCACGGGCAGCCTTCACTTAGCATTTCCAAGTGCATCCTATTCACCAAGCAAAATCCTGGATTTCACTTTTCCTGAATAATTCCATTTTCCCAGATGAAAATAATCAAAATGTCACACTGACTAATACAAAGCCAACTTGGATTTTTAGGATGAGGATAAATAGCATCATCCACTAGGAAGAAAGCTGAGCAAAGAAGAATGAATCACCAAAGCCTACAGTCAGAGAATGCCAATGAACACAGTTGTTGTACCATGGCATAAATACTGTTTGATTTGACCAAAATACTTACATAAAGATGTAGATCTGATGAGTCATAACCCAGACACTATTAAGAAAATGTATTTTAATTGCTATTTTTGTTGCACAATAAAAATCCCTTATGGATGCCAGCATCTTGGTTACCTGGCTTAGTGCTTCTGAAAAAACTCTGCAGGTTTCAAGTGAGCCCAGGTTTACAGTATCATAAATGTTCTAACAAATAAAAACATCTTAAATATTGGTACAAAAAAAATACTCTAAGGTTTCCAAGAGAAGACATTCTCTTCACTATTGATTGTGAAAGAAAAACAAGTAGGATACATTCTCAGTAAAATCTTCAATGAGCTTGTATAATTTTATAATGTGTAAAAGAAAAGCATTATGAAACTGACAAAGTGTCCATAAACTCCTGTCTGCTAAACTGTTGAGCAACCACATAGTTTAGTCATGCTGCTTGAAATTCTTCATCTTCTTTCACTCTCTTACTCTATAGCCCAGATTCCGAGCTAGCACTAACAACTTCTTCACAGCCAAAGAAACTGCAGATACGATTTAACATTAAAATGATCCCAAGATAGCATCATTAAAAGCTCTGGCATTTTGAGAAAGCAAACTGGCTTAGGTAACTCCCGAACACTTTCAAGTTTCTGTGCAAGTCACCTTTTAAGTCTGCAACTGCCATTAGTGTAAGTTACATCCATTGTGCTCCATGTTGTCCATGCTACAAAGCAACTCTGCTACCCCAGTAGGGCTGTATTTTGACAAATATTTGATTGAGACAGTGGAACGAATAGCCAAAGGGACAAGAGAGAACAATTTCACGTAAATTGTTACCAGGAGAATAGTAATATTCAAGCAGTTGTATCACCTGCTGGCAAATTTTACATGGTTGGAAAATCCAATCAGATATATAGCCCTTCATTTGAGAGAATATGTGTAACAGCCTCATGCCCCGTGGCCCTTTCCAAATTCATGCCTTTAATAATGTGTATTAAATATAACGCCTGCAATATGTATAACAACAACACACGTCTAAACACACTATAAATACATAGAGAACACACGTCAGCTACATCTGCTTTTACACTCTGCGATCAAGACCCCAAATCACTACCTGAGGTATACAATGGACCAGATTTCTATTCCATTTTGGTCCAGTACAGTCTCCTTTCTCCCATCTCGTGTATAGGGCTGCATGGTCTCCTGCTGTTTGCCTGCATTCCCCTGCTGCTCAGTGCTGCGCTGAAGTGCTACACTTGGTGTCATTGCTCTGATCTGATAGGATTTCCCCTGGTGCTTTGGAGTTTGCAAGCCCCAGCAATAGCCTGGAGAAACAGTAGCATTTGGAAAAAAAACCCAACCTCTTGTGAAGGAGCTTTCACACTTGTTCAGGGAGGAATCCCTCCTGCTAACAGGTGCTCCTGATGGAGCCCATCAAGCATACAATTTTTCTGGCTGTGAACTGCAATCAAACTGTTACATGCTTGCTCATGTCCATAATGAAAGTTCATTTAGCTGAAACACTAGGCTGATTGGTTGTTTTTTGTTTGTTTTTTTTTTTTTTTTCTGCTGCCTTCTTACATGTAGTTTTAAGTTAACACATTAAGGCTTCACTGCCCAACAAAATACCTGAAAGAACCATGTTTCAGAGCTCCCAGTTAAGTTTGATACATTTGTGAAACACCAGTTCTTACAGGGGATCTACTTGTTATCCACTATAGTGAAAGTTATAGAGTCCAGATAGGGTTATGTAGTGGGAGAGGCGATTATTATTCCACACTGCATATATCTGCAGCATAGATATCACCTGTAGGGGAACCACCTAAGGCACAGAATCAGGCATCACTGCCCTTCAACAGCAGGCAGTATTTACCTATCAGCAGGCACAGCACTGACAGTACATGCGCATTCACAGGACTACCGCCTGTGCCTGGCTTTGCAGCCTCCTCAGAAACTGCAGCTATCCCTAAGGAAGGCACAGCTCCAGCATGCTTCCTGCAGGCTCCTCCCACATGCAGCAAAATGCCCCACCAGAACTGGCCAGGAAAGACACTTGTCCCTTTGTTTTTTTGAACACGCACATTATTTTTGAAGGACTGCTACTAGGACATTTGGCAGACATTTGGCATCCTCACAAGTTTTCACATCTCATTTGCTACGGGAGTGTCAGCCTGCTTGTAGCTAAGTATCCCATAAGAAAACTGTGTCTCATGAGGTTGAACTTCCCCACTTACTTTGCTGCTGCTACCGTCTCTTCATTTATCCTTCATTTTCTCCATGCTTCTAAAGCACCTATGCCCTCCCTCCCAGACCTTCTCATCTTTCCCTGGCTTCTGACCTGTCTGTTCTAAATAATGAGAACCTGCAATCGCCTCCTCTTCCTGTCTGCCCTCTTGCCATCACTCATTTTGCTGTCATTTAAAACTTTAGAGGAGGAAGCACTCTGGCAGTGGCACGTAAAATTTATTCAGTGTAGGCAGAAAAAGTGCATAAAGGACACCATAGAGATGCATACAGTAAAAATCACTCTTAGGATGCTAAACCATTATTAAAGCAAAGCAGGTATTTCTCATAGCTTCATTACCATTGGCATCTTACAGTGACAGCAAGTACAGAGTTTTAAAAAGGAAGCATTATAAAACCTTGCTATGGTGGCATTAAATGGCAGACTTGGAAGGAAATTTATTCAGGAAAGAATGTAAAAAAAAATACCTGAAGTCCCAGAGCTCATGTGCAAACATCACTCAGCATATACTGAGGGTTATATTGTTCAAATATTATTGTTCGTATTATACTTTTACATATATATATATATATTGTTCATATATATATTAACTATTTTGCTGCCTCTCTTGCAGTACTAGCAAATCATCAGTGATTATTGCAAATTATGGAACCTTACGGCTGGAGAAAAAAAACATGACACAAAGTTCCTGTGTTTCCCAATGGATCCTATATATTTTTGCTACTCCTTCCACACAGCTGGGCATTAACAGCATACAGGCAGTGTCCTCATTAGGGAATCTGGGCTAAACACCACAAAAAAACCCTAAACTCATGCTACTTTCAACAGATCCTCCAAAATGAACTAGAGTCAAAACATCTCCTCCAAGACTTAAAGCTCATATGCCGAGAGGCGACACTGAAAAAAAAATCATGAAACAGTACCACCTCATGAGTTACATCCAACATAAATACTACAGCAAATCCCCAAGCCTCTGCTCCATCAAATCCACTAAAATAGGAGCATCACCGCACTACAGTCATTCACTACAGTAATTCACCAATTGGCACTGTACCCTGTACCAGCTACTCAGAAAGCCATGGTAAACGTAATTTCTAGTCCTCAGTGTCCACCAAAAAAACCGTTTCACTTTTTGTTTATGAACTGGGTGTAAACAAACCAGTAGTTTTATTTTCAGAAGTTTTACTGTGATTTTTACTTGGCTGAAGTCAAGCAATCCACAGGCTGTATTATAATTATGTAGAAGTAGGGGGTTAAAAACTATAGTTCAGGGAAAGACACTGCAGGTGTGCAGTTTAATGAGTTCTTAATTGAGTACTGGGAGAGCATAAAAAGGAAGTGAAGAAGGTGATTATAGCGCTTTTTCATTGAAGGGAGCAGTGCAAGCACTGAACTCTATAATCAAGGATAAAGAAAAATGAGTTCACCTCTGATTTTCTCTGTACTACGGCATTTGTTATTCATGCTTAGAATACAAGATTAGAATTTGTAACATCAAGTCAACTGACAAGATTAACCTTTTTTGAGATGTACTTGTTTTAAACCTAAGACTGTGAAAACCAAGGAAGGACATAAAATGTAACTCAGATCTGAACAATACATTGCGTGCATTCTTGTTCTTCAAATCAGATTTCTCTCTGGCTTATGCCTGTTCTCTGCTACTGAATAGACTGCACACCATAAATGTGCAGATGAAAAAATGGAATGAGACACAACAGGGAAGAGAAAAGGTAGCTACTTGTATTTAATACACTCTATCCTCAATTCTCTTCTTCCTCTCACCAAGTGAAAAACCACAAGACTCCAATCCTCAGGGAAAGTCATCTAGAAAGTGACAGTGCAGCCATATCACTGCTTAGGTAGGCACTGTGGGAAAGCACTCACACACAACACTGCGAATGCTCCCAGGAACACTCAGGAGACATACATATGTTAAGGAAACATAATTTTACATAACCTACACACTTTATAAACGTTAAGGAGAAATGATATAGTGCACCCATCTGTAATTGTGGACAGCTGAGATCTCCTGGCCATTCACTTTGCTACCACTCATAAATCTGATAAGCAAACTGAGCAGCTTCAACCTTCAGGTGGGCAGAAAGCAAGACACTGAAAACCTAGCACAGTACCACTTACCACAATTCTAGACTTTAGTCACTTTGACTATCAGATGTTTGGGCTTTTTTTTGAGAAATAAGAAGTAAAATCAGGCACCTTTCCAAGTAATTCTATGCAATTCAAGTGTTAACCTGAAATTATTTTTTCTTTTCTTCAAATTTAGTATTTAGAACTGTAAAATTCACACAATCTGTCACAACCTCTGAGGGAAAAAAAAAAAAGAAATTTTTATATACAAAGACTTCTTCGCTATCATCTCAGTTTTATGAGAAAACTCTTATATTTGCATAGCTATAGCTGGTTTTCCCCATAAATATACTTTTAACTTCATGTTGCTGACAGGAACAGTTAGCTACCTTTCACAGAGCCACAACAGGTTTCAATTCATCAAGCTGGTTGCAAAGATACTGGTATTTGTCCCCAGTATTGTGGTCTCTGCCTCCACACCACCTTCTGACTGGGAGGTGGCAGGTGGAAGAGGGATAACAAGACTAATAACCACTGCTGCCCTCTGGAACCATTACAATTTTCTATTCCAATTTCCTTTATAGTTTACATTACAGAATATCACTGTACATCAGGCTTATAAAGCTTAATTCAGATATCATTGCAAGAATCCAGTGCATTCATCTCCAAGAACCAGGAAATATAGCTGTTTAATGATGCAAAGCCTGATCTAGAGCCCACTTTGGTTAAATGGGAGTCTTTCAGGAGGCTACTGGACCTTGCTTAAGAGCCATCAGCTCAAATAAATTGGGAAGCAATTTTAGCTCTCATCAGACAGATCTTGAAAAGTTCATGTAAACACACTCACCAAATTCACTTTGGCCATCCCTAAAAATTGTCAGCAGGGGTGACCATACTGTTAGCACTTTTATAGGTAACTTCTCAGTAAGCTGTGTAATGTGCAAGCAAGAAAACATGCTAAAACTTAGTGGCACAAAGCACGATGCCACAAAGACCTTGACACTTCGTGCCAGAGAAGATCTGGGCAGTACAGGTATGCTGACTGGTCCAAATTAGCATAATATATCTGACATTCTCTCCTTAGAGCTACGGCAAGCGCCTCATCCAAGTGCTGTAAATGAACTGCTTTACATTATTTTATTGCATACAGAACAGAAATGCAAGTAACGAATTTGCCTAACATAAGCAAGAAGTGTTAAGCTATAGTCATCAAACCACATGTGCTAATTGAAAGTCAATAGATTCATTTAGGAAGAGGAGGATTGCTTCTTTATAATGTTTTACGTTTGGTATCCAAATGTCCAGTCTCTGGTAGCTGTTATTTCTCCTTTGTCCTGTGCTGCAGTACACTCAACATATAGCAGATTCTACTTATTTGCATAAACCTCCAACTTAATTTATCTGTATTGGAATTGCAAACATTTAAAGGAAGGTTTTACTCTAATGCTGGAGAGGAACTTGGTGTAGGAGTCCTTTCCATAATATCTACAAGAAAACAAGCACGTTTGTCCAAGAGGTGCCCATTTGCATCAGAACTTCATCATCTTCTGAAATTACTTCCAGTTAGTGTGTCATTAGTACTTTTCTTTATTGAAGGTCTGGTTCTTTATTATCTATTGTTGTTAGTAATTATTTTGTGGTGAAGCAACATGTATTCTTTTAAAACAATTTACGGATCTCAAAATCTACAAGCCATGGCATTAAATGGAAGTGTTAAGCAGTGTATGCAAAAGCTCTGTGAAGAGCATTAAAATCTTCGCTCATAGAACCCTGTTACCCGTATCGAGATTATATTAAACAGTACAGACCAAAGGAAGCTCATGAAACTACCATGATGACAAAAAATATGATAATTTAATAAACGGCTCTCTGAGGAATTATTTACTTTATTTTATGTGTTCTACCCCAAATGCACTTATAAACTCAGTCAGTTCCAGTTGGTTTTGTGCTTTGCAAATGCAAGTATACCTCAAACCACACACCACGCATATTCATCTAACATTTATCCACATTAGTAGTATTTACCACAATGCTTAAAGCCATGACAGATTTAAATCTTTCCATTGTATGCCTGCCAGCTCCTACCACTTTGATGCTCATTTTGAAAATCCAGTAGTCACACATCATCTTTCCATTCAGCAACAGGCAGTTCTCATAGCTTTGCGATAAAATAATTTTATATAGCTAAGCTTTTAGGATCATCCACATTCAGTTATATTTTATAATTGCAGATACAACAGTATCTTATTTCTGGGAGAGCTGCACTACTTTCTGTATATAGTGTATGTTCTTTAAAGAGATTGTTCAGTGGGATAAGTAAAATCCCTATAAGAAACACTATGCAGTTTTTTACAGAACAAAGAAATTAAAGTTGAAATCTCATGGTCACTGTAAGGAAGACCACACTTCTCATTTCCTCAGAAATGAAGCTACCATCTTTCTAGGAAAAATCTTTTCTAGAACTCAACATTACAAAAAATATCAGATTTACCCCAAACAGTAACCCTAATGAATTCAAATACTTTCTAAAATGAAGGGGTTTATTTCTTCTTCTTGGGCAGATAAATTAAATTATAGGGCTTCTGAATCTTCATATTTGCTGTTCATTTCACCCACATGTATACTCCTATTTAATAAGACAAACACTAAAACAGTCAAGCTGACAGATCAGTGAAATTATTAAATAAAACTCAACCAAATGATTTCAAGGAAAGACAACTCATAGTAATCTTTCAGGAGGCAAAAGAAATGCACAATTAATTTTGCTCACTGTTTTTTTCTTTATATTTCACAACTGTTTCGTCTTCAGCTCTAGCAAGTGAATTCTCATGTCCTGGCAACATTGCTGCAACTACCTGCCAAAATCACTAGCAGACAAGGTTCTGCCTTCTAAAGGTTATTTTCCTACGCAAACTTCACTTCTTCATTTCTTATACCATCTCTGAAGCATTATTAAATATTATCTAAAAACCTAATGCTGCACTCTTTAAAATATGGGTTTATATTTCATTATTAAATTGATATGAAGATTAAAGCTAAGAGGCTGAAAGGTTTTTTTCTTACATCCAATTAATAGATTGAAAACTCCAGGCTCACAGTGTTCTGGTCTCAAAGAAAAAAAAATTATCTGCTATTCATTGTTTATGGAACATCAGTAAAATCCATCCTGTTCTTCTTTCCAGAGAAGTAAACACCCTCAACCTGTGTATTTCCAAACCCGGTACTTCCTGACAACTTTTCAAATTGCTAGTACATTAAGTTGGCTCTAAAATGCATTGTTGACACTTGCTTAAAATGATGTTAAACTGGGAATTGCAACATTTTAAAACTTCAAGTGAGACACATTCAGAGGAGAGTGAAACAACAGCAGGTTTAGTATTTTAAAATGACAAATAGCTCAAGGCCAAGGAAGGTTTAGAGTAATAAAGAACAACTTGCTGTGAAGATCGTTACAGGTAACTAGCCAATATTTTAGATGGAAAAGCTGGTTTCCATTCAGATTAGACATTTAGGATCCACACTGATGATGAAAAGAAAGCAGCTGCCATAAAATGGCCTGTTATTACAGTTGCTACACAAATAAAAACCCAAACAAGCAACAAAACAGAGATGTGCCCTTAAACATAAACCACTACTTAATAGAAGAGCACCATATACCTGCTGAAACAAAATATTATCTAAGTGAAACTAGAAGTTAGTCTCAGCTGAAATTTGTTCTCATAACAAATTAAATCATTAGAATTAACAGAACAAAATCACTGATCTACTGAATTTCCAAGGCTGAATCTTGAGAAATTTCAATGTGTTTAGTTATAAATCCCAATTTAAAAAATTCAACAAATTTAATCTTTACTGTGACAACAGCTGGATATTTATAAAATAAGTTATCACCTAATGTATAACAACTCTGGAGTCAAATATGACTTATATATTCTTATCATAGACTGGTGTGTAAGACTTTCTAAGTGCAGGAAAAGATAATATGCAGCGAACTTAGCCAGAGTAGCAGAAGCATTTAATGTGTCTGTCACATACACAAATGTGCCTTGTACTATACTTCAAAACACGTTAATGCTTCTCTTTTATGAGATCATATTTAGAGCTTTGTAAACTTGTCTAGGTCCTCATTCTCCAGCAGCTGCTTCATATGCACACACAAGGACAGGAATATCTATACCTGCTAATACAAACCAAGGAGGACTTGATTCTTCCTCAGCTAACAGACCACAAGGAGGGAACAGGCAAGGCTGGTGGTCTCCACCCTTCCCAGTACTACGGCATCCAGGTCTATTGAGTACCTAATGTGCATAGGCTGCCACCCCAGGCACAACAGACCCCCAGGAGACAGGGGAAAGTAAGGAGCAGCTACATCCCGGCAATTCCTTGGTGCCACAATCACACTGGCGTGGCAAAGCTCATCAGGAAGTACCAGAATTTGACTCAAACCAGACTGAGTAAGTGAGCTCATCCTTAGCAAGTGTCAACTTGGAAAAAGATATCTCAGCTTCCAAATTAAGAAATCAACTAAAGTTCAGCATTTTTTAAAGCTCAGAGGCTGTAAGCTTGCAGGCTCTTCAGTATGCCAGAAAGTTGATATCATGTGATTGATTCTGAAGGTGAATAATGAGGAAATTTGGGATAATTGGGAATTAAATCTATATTCAAAATGCAGCATTGTCCACACATAAGAGAGAA
>JASSUY010024524.1:0-19455 GCA_032466535.1 Forpus xanthops
AAAATCCAAAACACAGTGCTACACCAGCTACTGCTTAAAGAAAAATGACTGCTGCTGCTGAACCCATGACACCCTTATACGGGGCATGGAAGAAAGTTGAGGTTTAGCTAATGTGAAGCATTTTCTCAGTTGATTTCTGAGAATTTAATACTTCAGTTGACTACAATACTGATTTTAATTTCTTTTTCCTTGATGCAGCTTTCTCCCAGAAAGAATTGCCAAATGCTTTACAGATCATACAGAAAAGGAGAAGTCATCTAGGAAAAGTAGCTGTGTATTTCCAAATAAGGTTCTTGCCAGTGAGATGCGGCTTTTCTGAGAGTTGCTAGCTCTTCTTCAGGGGAAGGTTTTCTTTGCTGCCTTTCTTCTGATGACCATTTCTATTCCATTTTCAAATTATGGTCCTTAAGCACAGCTTTTGCTATGTGTGAGTGGTGTAGCTGGTGCAGGACAGTTGCACAAGGTGGACTGTAATAGTGAAGTCCCTGAAAATACAGGCCTAACACAGTTCTGTTCATTTATCTTACTTTTCTACTCTATTCCTCCTTGCCATGTTTTTTAAGGCTGACTTGATGTTGCATCCCTTCAGATTGACACAATTAAGCAAGATCCCACTTTGGATTCCTGATGATCCCTGGTCTGTTTTGTATTAACACTGAGAAATGTTTTGGTTTGTTTGTGGTTGAGAGGCTTCCCCCTGCTTTACCCCCACCTGAGATTGTTCAAGAAATCTTGAACAGAGTGCTTAATGATATCCAGTGCTTTGTCTTGACATTTTAGTTTTGGAGAATGAGCAATGCCTCCACTGGGGACTTCCCTGGCAGTTTCATGTCTGAACAGCCATGGCTGGCTTCCAAGAACATTAAATTCCAGCTGCTTTTCCATCCAAGGCAAGGTTAGTTTAGTATCCCCCTTCCTCCCTGTGTCTTTACAGCAGGAGATATTCTAGCCAACGTATTCGTCATGTTTCTGAGCCTCCCTGCTGCTTGATTTATGCAGAGAGGACTAAAGAGAGGTATTCCGGAGCTGTATACTGAGTGTGAACTACCTGCAGGTGTGCAGCAAGGCATGATAGCCCGGCATGGCTTGGTCCATACATACACTGGTTAGTCCCCACACGTAGATGACAGAGCTGAGATTATACCCTGCATGTTCAAACACATAAAGGGTGTTGTTTCAGTCATGCAGGTGAATCTTGTGAAATGCTGGAGACTTGGTTCTGCGGGAGCCACACATGCAGGCTGAGGTGGAGTGAAGGATGTTAAGACCAAGTTGATTCTTGCATCTCATGTTGCTTTCCTCACTTATGAAAAACAGCAGTGAAACAGTATGGTGAAATACTGGGTTAAACTGTAGATAACAGTACATAAGGCTTCAAGAAAATTCATATCTCTCCTTAATGTTTCCTGTTATTTTTCGATGTTCTGCAGCTTATTCATTATGTGAGGTGAAGCAAGTGACTTATGCCTGTTTTTTTTAAGACTGGTTATGCATATCTGATGCCCGGCTTAACACTTCAAGGGAAATAGTTTTCAGTGGTATAATGGACTTTTTGAGTCTCTCTTGTCAACTGGGAGTTTGAGTATGCAGCACACTTGGAAATTCAGCCCATCCTGACCTTGCAACTGGCAAAGGAGAAATCCAAACCTATTAGCTGCTAATTCAACCTGAGATTCTCGCTTGCCCTTGTCTCATCTAAGCAGGATAAAACGTACCTCATGTGCTCTTTCAAAGCTGGTTTCCATGTGCAGTCACATGAGGAAAGGCATCGCTGTGTTTTTAGAAAGCCCAAATGTAGCCAGTCTCCAGCTGGTAAAATTGTCATCATTCACAGCCTAAATGAACTACGGAAATTTACCCAAGTAGAGGATCAGGTCCAGTATACACAGCTGGGAACCAAGCTGTGCTCAGTAGTAAGCCCAAGCCAACTGGGTTGCACACAGATATTTCTCCTAGGTAGCAGCACACGGATCAATGTTCTCTTGTTTGCTTGTGTCCATGTTGTCCCCAGTTCTCATTTTCCTTCAAAGCAATGCCTTACTGACACCAAAAGGGAAAGGCATCATAGATGATCACCTTTTTCTGATGATTCAGAGAAAAACTTTGCTGCTTTTACACTTCAACTTCTCCCAAAGTGGTCCTTGTTTGTGAACAAGTAAAAGTTACACTTTGTGTAAGTGGGTGAGAGAGCAGCAATAGATTTTTAGGAGTAGTCATTCCTCACTGATAGCACTGTTGTAAGTGAGGAGACTTAGTGGAAGTTTTGCTTAGGCATCACGTTTTTCTGTGACTTTATGGTTCTAATTTTTCTCAAAGCTTGTCTGCAGGTCTGTACTAGCACCCAAACCACTAAACTGCTTTAAAGCTGATCCTTTTCTGCCCGTCTATTCAGCTAGTATGGCTGAATGTTTTGGTTTTCTTTTTTTTTTTTGGAGTATATGAGATCATTCAAGTATGGAGACTTGGCAGCCTCCCTGTACGTACAAAGACGGCTGTTTGAATGTCAGACTCAGTGTCTTTCTGGCTAAGGATAAATTATTTGGTATGTTAAATGAGCATTTGTTGCTTTACGTGGCATGAATAAGGTATGTTTGTTATCAGTGTCCCATCGTGGTTTACATTGGACTACAGGTTTTTATCTTTTGGAGGTTTTTTGTGCTTTTATTGCACAAACGCTAAGTATGTCTTTGAATAGTTTGGTAATAGAGAGGATAGTAATAGCAAGCTAAGAGGGTTGTAAGGCCAAGAAAAGGCATTGCAAAACAGAAAATAAACAGAAGTAAATATAAAAGTAATGGTGGGATTGGAAAACCAAGGTGAACGTTTGCTTGGGTGTAACTGGTCATTTACAGTCTGTATTGTGGTCATTATAAACTGTAATCTACGGAAAAAGTGAATAGGGAATTTCATAAACATGAAGGATTCTTGGTGAAGGTAGAATTTACAAAAAAAGTTCAAGAAAATTTGTTAATATTTTTAAATTTCTGGTTTGGTATCCAGAATGCCTTGTAGCTCTCAATGGAGAGGGAAAAATAAATAATGATCAGGTTTTAAAAAGAATAACATAAATGCTTGTGGTTATTGGCAGCTCAGAAAGTGGGTGCGTTTTATGTACACCAGCGCCTCCTGTTTGAGTCACGTAAGTCTGGAAGTCCCTGTTCTGTCTCAAAGACAAGATATTTACAAAGAGACCCCTGCTTGAACTGCCTTTCATTGCCACGGTGGAGTTATGCCATGTGCATTCTCAAGCAGAGGGTGGGTGCTCTGCCCTGCTGAACTGCTCGGAAAGCTGAAGGGGTGGAATTCATGGCGCCTTTTAAAATGCGGTTAACCAGCATTACAGCTTGATTTGCAACATATGGGTCTAACTTGAAATAGTGTTACAAAAAGTAAAACATCTGTACATACAAGCCAGAAAAGATTAACAGAGTTTTACTAACAGCATAGAGTAACAGCTACACCACCTTGCTTCGTTTTTGTTTAAGATGCACAGGCAGCTGGTCCATCTCTATTGCCATTCATGACGCTACATCCGTGCTCTGGTTTGGTCTGCTTTGTTTGCACACAATGCAAATGAGTGTCAGTAGATATTCACCTACCTTTCTTAAACTGACCAATTGCTTTGTCTTTCACAGAGATTGTACAAGTACCACTCGCAGTGCAAGTCTGAGCTTTTACCTGGGCAGTACTTGAGAAATGCTGAAAGCGCAAAAATATAGTAAATACATACAGCTTCAATGTGCTGTGTGACTGGCTGTGTGTTTCCATTCTTCGTGTCAAAAAAGTCAAGAAATCAAGATATTGCTATTAATCGCAAGGTGGGACACATTGTTAAAGCCCTGTACTTACTGACAGAAAAGCTATTCATCATTTGGCTGTGTTTCAAAACAGAAAATGAAAATGTCAAAAGCTGTGCAACGGAGCTGCTTTCTGCTATTACTGGTAAGTCAAGAAAGTTGCAAAGCAGCTTTCAGGCAAAGACCTGGAGTACGCTTGCGTTTTCTGAGCAGAGGAAATAGAAAAGAACCTGGATTAAGGTTAAAAATGAATACAGCTTACAGGTTTGTGATCATCCTTATCTTTTTGTGGGAGAAAGGGTGAACTTCTCAGTCAGGTTGATCAGCCAAAAGGTCCTGTCTTTGGCTCCTGTTTCATCCACCTTTGTGCTAGCTGGGCAGAGCCAAAAAGAGGTGCTGCTGAGCTGAGTGTCCTTGGCTCAGGATTACTAGGAACCCTGAAGTTCAAGCCCAGGATTTCAGTTTCTGTTTGCGCTGACAGTGTTGTGATAAAGTGCTACTTTAGCATCTTGGCCTCTGTGTGTCAGGAGCTTGAGGTGCTGACTCTTCCTTTTTTTTTTTCTCTTAGCAGCTGAAATTTCTTCAGCATTTGTGTGGATTGATTTCAGCATATAGTATGTTGCAATTAAGTCAGTGTTGAGGGCTGCAAGATGAAAGATAAGCAAGTGGGAGCAGAAAGAAAAATAGAGCAATAACTACCAGTGCTGCAAATAAGAACTGAAGAAACATCGAGCAGTTGGCAAAGTACCCCGTGGCTTCTTTGATAGTCCCTCATCACAAGTAATAAAACACCTCGTGAGTTGTTCTTTGCCTACTGGTTGTAAATCCTAGTGTAAAGCTGCCTGTGTTTCCCGGAGTCCTGGGGACCTCACAAAAGCTTCTGCTCTCCCAGAGTCCAGCCTGCCTGGCACGTGGAGGAGCAGAAATGAAGGTGGGAAGAGTGGGAAGAGTGGGCATCGCTGAGTTTCTTACTCTGTGCTTCAGAGGGAAGAAGGGAAGATTTCAGTGTTGCAGAGGGTTCTTGCCCAAATGTGAAGTCAATAGGCCATATTTTAAACAAAACACTAGCACATTCAGTATTCCTTACTTTTGCTCCAAATCACTGCAGCTGTGGTATGCATGAAGCTGTTACTGTTGTGTCTTTTTTAATGCCTTTTAAAATGTGCCTGGAGGTTTGGGGAATTTCTCATTTCTTTTATTTGTATTTTTTTAATTCCTGCTGAAACGGTTTGCTGTTTATATTTAAGCAAAACCTCCAGCAGGAATGAGTAAAATCAAAGAGCATCATAATCTTGAAAGGCAGATTGGAGACTGACAGATAGCTCTGGCTTGAAGGAGCCTTTTCACGAGGGATGGGGTAGGCAAAGGTTCCAGGAACAGAGCAGCCCCTTTTCTTTCCTATCTCTCTGTGCACTGCTTTTTCCCATCACTTCTCCTGCCCTACATTGATCTCTGTGCGAAGTGCGTATCAAAGCCAGGGTTTCAGCAACAGTGGCAAGTTTCAGCAGCATCCAAAAAGCAACGCTTGTTCAGCTGGGTAAGCTTGTCCAGCGCTTGGCTGCCCGCTGCCTCTCGCTCTCCAAGAGCAGCAGCGCTGTCTCGCACTTGGAGAAGCTGCTACTTCTGTTTTCCAGTGGAATATCTGATGCACTTTCAGTTTCCACACTATAATGCTTTTTAATTCGAGCACAGTTCTTAGCAGCCTGTTTTCACTCAAGAGTACTAGAGTTTTTTCCTTTTGTTAAGCTCTCTGCATCAAGTGACCTGATGTCACGTCATTGGCCAGGGGAATGCTGCTGGCTGCAACTGCATGGGGTTTGGTAGGAGCTTCTACCTTTGTCCAGGAAAGAATCCAACAAAGCAAGGCTCATTTCTCACTGAGCGTACTCTATGCCACTTCATTCCAAAAACCGTGCGAGCCAGGCTGGGCAGCAGTATTGCAGCAGGCTGGTCTCACAATGTGTCTGTGATGGGAACATTATGGAAAAAGAAGCTTCATCGCATGGAAAAGCAGCTGGCAGATAGAATAATGAGTTTGTGTTTTATTTTGCTTTCTTGCGTTGTGCAGTGAAGACCCACATGAATTTTGGAGAGAGGAAAATGCAGGAAATGATATTGTGAGATCCCAGGCTTTCCTGCCTTTTTGATGCTAGCAGTCTAGACCCCTGGCTATCTGATAGCACTCTGAAACTTCCCAATTAATGTTATCCCAGGTTAGCGGCATTATTAGCATTAGCAGCAGCAGGGACACTGTGCTTAGATGAGACAGTATCTGGCATGTATTTACCATCTTATCAAATGGTTTTAGTGGAGTTAGAAAAAACTACTAGGAGCTGCTAGGGCCTTATTTATTAAGGTATCTGCTGATGCTCAACTGCCAAGTGATTTCTGTAGTAGGCATTTTCTCATTGAGTCTGGTGAATGAGAAATGTGGGTGATTTAGAAACCTAGTCCTTAAATCAGGGACTGAAAAATACCCCTTCTTTGGTCTGCAAAGTAAAAAGAGTTTTGCAAGGACAGTGGAGGACTGAAGTCTTGATAGTCCTGCTGGCAAGGATTTAGAAAGGGAGATAGGAGAGGGGAACATAAGCTCATGTATCTTCAGCACATCATCAGCCTGCTTACAGTCTCCACTCCTGTCCCAGGCCAAGCTATCTATTTGAAATCTTTGCTCTATGAGCTTTTCTTACATGACTCTTGGCTAAAGATCAAGCCCCTTCTCAAAAGCCTGTCTTCCAGGCACAGCTTAGTGCTGGCTTTCAGGCAGGTGTACAGAATGTTACATAGCAGCAGACTCTTCTCATCGTCTCATCGTCTTCCTAGCCTGTCTGCACAATGGTATTCAGTTGGATTTTGAACATCTCTTATTGCTAGGAGGCTAACCACACTTGGAGTTGATTCTCTGAATCTTGTCCTTGGTATTTTCATCTGGTAGGTTCAGCTGATGCTACTACGTATAAAGCTGATGAGGACCTATTTAGAAAAGCTTGCTTCCCTCATCTCTAAAGGTAGCCCTAGCCTGTAACGCTCTGATGGATCTTCAAAATGTATTGATAATTGCTATGTTAGCTCATCATATTTTCAGTTTCAGGTGGCCTGCATGTTGTTGCTTCACCTTTTTTGAACGGCAAAGATAGCCAAGTATGCTCCTTAAAAGAATTATGTGATCCCAGGACAAGCAAGAGGACAGGAGGCAGTGACCCAAGGCAGCTTTTCTGGGCCTCCTTCTGTCTTGTAGTGAAGTAAAGAATAATCATTATCCAAATTTCCAGCCCCCCCCCCAAAAAAGCCACACAATTCCCCCCCTCCCCTGCAAAGAACTGACACACACAAAAAAAATCTCAAACCAGAACAAAACTCACCCCCCCTAAACCTCTGATTTCATTATTATACCAAAGGCTGCATTCAGCTTACACTACACTCCTGTATTTTGTTTCCAGGGAATTATAAATCTCTTCTACTTCTCCAAATTAGAAGTGTGTCAGTGACAAACTACTTTGCTTTATGACAGAATGCCTTTTACTCCAAGTACTTTTTGCTCTATTTCTGTCCAATTGGATGTGTACATTATGCTTGTATTGTTTTCATTAATTCTGAAGGTAAAGTACGTATATAAACAAATGGGTTTACCGGCCTGAAGTTCTAAGCTGCCAAGGAATATTGCTACTAATTTTAAATCTTGAAAACTTTAGTTATTTCGTGAGTTCTTATTTGGTTGGGCTTCTGTGCTTGGGTTTTTTCAGAGAGGAAAGAAAAAGAGAAAGGAAGACAAAAATTGAGCCTGGAGCATCCCTTTTAGCTGGAGCAGCAAACCCGAATGGGAATGTCTGGGTTATTTCCAAACTCCCCTAATAGGGACCTCCTTCCTGAAAGACACAGAGTGATGTCATGTTCAGCAGTGCAGGAGAGGAGCAGAGTGGAGCGTGCTCTTACCAGTTCAGTATACCCCAGAGGTAATATCACGGACTACCCTGTAAGAAGACAAAAAACCTACCTGATGCTACCTTTCTGTATATAAACGTGTGCATGCATGTATGTATGTGTGTGTATGATGTATTTGAAGAACTACTTTCACAGGCTTTTAGAAGAAAAGAATTTTAAAGGGCGTTTTGGTTTCTTGTGAATTCTCTTTTAATCTGTAATGAGTTCCCTTAGTACTTTGCTGCAGAAGGTAAGACTTTGGTCACAGGCTCGTTTGGAATCTTTGTGCTTTGCTTTACTTTCTACTGTTTCAATGGATCAAAAAAAAAAAAGAAAAGCAGGAACATTTGACCCTCCAAAGCAGTCAGTGTATTTTTTTTTCCTCCCTTTATCCATCTCTTCATGGTGGGGAAACAGTGTAAAGCATTCAGTATTTATTTCCAGGTGTTCTGGGTTTTTTTCACCCTTCTCCTTCTCTCCCTTGAGATGGAGGCCCCTGCCATCCTTTGATATGTCAGGGATTTTAGGAGAAGATTTACGCAGCAGCATAAGAAGGCATTGGACCACGTAGTGAGGGTCAGACATATGGTAGCAATGATTGTACACCCTAGTAAAGCAGCTTCCCTGCATATATTTGAACACGTCATGAGAAATCTCTCCTGCTTAGTGAAGTGCTTAAAGATACACTGCGTATTCTGATTCTATCAGGTATGCACAGTGCAAAACATGTATGGGAACAAACAAGTAACTATTTTTCTTGGCCAAAGTAAGTTAAATCTATTTCTGTGTGGAAATGAGATTAAAGTCCTCATTTTCATTCTATCTTGACTAGCTGTTGAGAATAGCAGCCCCTCAGGTCTCTGGTAATGTAGTCTTTACCTCAAATAGAGATTCTAAAATATTTAAGCATCTGTCTCGTGAGGCTTCTTGTTTCCTATTTGTTTTCTGTTGCTAAGCAACGCTTTTATACCCCCAAACTGAAAATTTACAACTCTCAAATTGTCCCTCAGCCTTATTCTCCAAACCTCACATCTGTAATGGGTTTTCCATCTGCCAGTTTTCCCAGGTCGCCCCATCCATCCTCAAGTCTGCAGAGGAAAAAGCCTTGTGGTTCTGGGCTTTTTTTTTGTTGGGTTTTTCCTCCCCCTTTTTTAGTCTCCATCTGTAATTAATTTCTTGCAAAGCCACATCTGTCTGTTTGGGGCAGGAAAAGTGAGGAAGGGGAGGTAAAAAGTGAAGTCACTCTCTCCCTTTCCCAGTAAAATGTAGAATTTGGCAAGTGCAATTGTAGTTCCTCAGGGTACTTTATCCTTTCCCTTCTACCCTCCAACCCTCACCACCCCCTGCTCCAGTGCACAGTCAGTCAAACATCTTACAGAAGGGTGAAGTGCTGCTGTTGCTCAGCTGGTAGTTCTGCCTGTGTGGAGCTTGTGGGCTTGCTCTGTGCTACAGCCCACATCTGACACTGCAGTGTGATTCTAGGCCTGGATTGCTGCAAAAGCTGCTGGCATTCTTTGGAAAACTTCCTTCTGTCAATATTGAATTTTCAAGAAACGTACTAAATAGCTGCCATGATGTTTCTTTTTAAAAGACTTAAGAAATAGCCACAGCAGTCCCAGTCAATATTCCTTCTCTACCATCATCTAGTGCAGCTGTTACGAAACCTTTTTATGACCTGCAGACCACCAGGTAACTTCAAGCAGGAGCGGGGCTTGCTGTAATCCCAGTTGCCTGCCTGGTGCCCTGCTTGGCTGTGGTAGGCAAAAACAGAAAGCAGAAAGAACCAGCTGTATTTGTCCAGGGAGGAAAAACCCATAGTGCAATGACTGCTCTGGAGTCTTGGTGAACGCCTGCAAGATACTCTGTCTTCTGGAATTTCTTTGGTGCATGTGCCACACACAGGGATACCTTCCGCTAGACCAGGTTGCTCAAAGCCCTACCCAACCTCGCCTTGAACACTTTCAGGGATGGGGCAACCACAGCATCTCTGGACAACGTGTGTCAGTGTCTCACTGCCTTATAATGAAGAATTTCTTCCTACTACCTAATCTACATCTACACTTTCTCAGTGTAAAGCCATTCCCCCTTGTCCTATCACTACATGCCCTCTTAAAAAGTCCCTCTCCAGCTTTTCTGTAGGTCCCCTGGAAGGCTTGCTCTAAGGTCTCCCCTGAGCCTTCTCTCCTGCAAGCTGAACAAGCTCAACTCTTGCCTGTCTCCATAGGAGAGTTGCTCCAGCATCATCTTCATGGCCTCCTCTGGACTTGATCGGGCAGGTCCACACCCTGTGTTGCGGTCCCACAGCTGAATGCAGGGCTACAGGTGGGGTCTAATGAGAGCAGAGTAGAAGGGCAGAATCATCTCCTTCGACCTGCTGGTCATGCTTCTTTTGATGAATGACCATCTGTGAGCTGCTGAGCTTGTGAAGTGATTATCAACTTTGAGATCAGTAGTCCATCTGCCTCTTCTCAACCTCTGAGAGCTCAGGACAGATGTATCAGAGAAAGTGAGCTGGTTGCTTATATAGGACAAACACAAAAGTCCTGGAATCCATGGAACATTGGACCCCTAGGTATTTTTGGAGATCTGGGTTTTCATCTCTTTGTTACTCCAATACATATCAAACTCCAAGAGTATAGATTGACCATTGGCGTTGGCAACAGAGCTGATTTGATTGTCCAGTACTTCCTTCCCACCCGCTACTCCTCCTGTGCTTGCTCCTGGTGGCCAGTTGCTGAATTAGATGGTATAATCAATCTGGGTTACATATATACTTACTTTGCTGCCAGATTGTTTGTAATTGAGCTCAGTTCTACAATTCAGTTTACTGCACAGTCTCACAGGCTATTGTACTGGGACAGCTGAAGGGCTGGCATGGGGATGGGAGGGATATATAGCGAGGGGCATGGCAGGGGCAACTTAAATTGGTGGTTCTGCAGAAAGACACTGTCAAACTACTGCCTAATACCTAAGCACAGCATGTCCTCTGCAGGGCTAAGCACTCAATATGCTGCCGCTTTGTTGCCTGTCCCTATACAAACAAGCTCTTGAGTACTGCTTTCAGGAACAGTTCCTTGGGATGATGTCCTTTTAGAGTAATGTCATAGTGAACTGAAATGCCGAGAAATGCTGCACAAACTTCTTGTCTGAGAATTCATTCCTGTTGGACACACAGCTGAGGTGTGCCTCCAATAACTCTCCCAAAAAGGTAAGTTAGAAGGGGAGTTACTGTGTGAGTAGGAGCGTTGTAGAAGGTAGGCTGAACAAATGGAAACTGCATAAAGCTTCTGATTCTGGGAGAACCGGTTCAGAGGGCATCCCAAGCAGAGTCCCTGAGGAAGAACTGAAGCTGACTTGTGCAGTCACTTGGAGTGCATGCATCGGTGGGGGTATTGTGTGTCACACCACACATCTGCCACAGCTGCCACAGTACAGTGGGACCTTGTTTCAGCACAGCCATATTAGTAACGTGTCTGGAAAATAATTTTTTGGCAGAGGTCAACTAAAACAGCTTTATTCTGCTCAGAGACAGCTCTCAAATGGCTTTAGAACACAAAGTAGGTTGCAGCAGTATCTTGAAGTGCCAGAGATATTCACTGAGGCTAAGTATCTGTCAGGGGAATGATGTACAGCCCTGGGTAGGTGCATATGAAACAGCTCTGAAGCATCTGCTGAAATACCATCACCCAGCAGGACCTGGGAACCCCACCAGCAGAGTGGCAGCAGGTGTGGAGTAGTGAATGTCAACCCTGTTTCAGATCTCTCTGAAATCTTCCTGTTGTCCCAAGACCACCATGACCATGTGTTTCTCCCCATTTTAATGCTGGCTATGGGAGGAAAGGGGGAGCTCTGTAACAAGCGGGCTGTGGGGGCAGCAGCTCTCCGAGTAGACTAATAAAAATAATGTGGTCAGAAAATTAGGCTGATTCCAGTGTAAAATGTCCCAAATTTGAAATAACACTGACACCCTGTGGAGATGGGTGGAGGGATCTTCTGCAGGTCTTGCTGATCCTTGTTCCTGATATAAGCCAGTAATTAGATCCTTTCATGTTCTCTTTTAGAGAAAACTTTTCTTCCAGTAAAAAGTTTCATTTTTTTTCTAATTAAAAAATAAAAATCCTTTATATCTTTTCTATTAGGAATAATTCATATTGTACTGGGTTGGTTCCTAAAGGACTTTCTCCTGTACAGCTAGAACCATTGGAAGAAAGCTGCTCCATGCCAAGGTGAAGGCAGGATGGCAATCATTTCCCTTCCAGTCTCGACTGCTGTTCAAAAATGCAAGAGCAAACAGGTTTGTCTGATTGTAAATGTGCATTTTTAATATATTTTACTTGTTCTTGCTGCAAGTCACTTAGTTGACTCTCTGAGAAGCATATCTTGTGAGGTGCCTTACTGTGTTTGTGTTCTCTATTTACTCTTTTCTGGGCAGAGAGTATCCCAATTAAAAAGGGGGTAGTTCACCCTTTTTACTCCAGTTGAGCGCTGGATCCCCATTTACCTGCAGGGTTAAAGACCAGAAGTCCAAGGATGGTTATTGAGGAGGTGCTGGTGATGTGGGTGCAGGCAGGTATTGCATGGGAGACGATGTCAGTCTGAGTGCACTCCTGTTTCTCAGATGCTGTGTGAAACACAGTGAACCTGAGCACTGGCAGTGCAGTGTTCACCTCAAGAATTGCTTAGTCTAATTAATGTCCTCCAAAGATGATAACATGTTTAATTCTTCCATGTGCGCATTGCCTGCAAAAGGGAAAACTGAGCAAGACTGGGCTGAGCAGGGACAGAATATGCTGTAGAAATGAGTTGTCATATAAACTCAGTGGTTGCTAGAGCCCTTTTGCAAGTGGAATCTGATCTCTGGTTTTGTGGCTGAGCAAGGATGGATACAGTTAGTGTTACACTGTGTTCAGGAATAATTTTCCCACAGAAGGAATGTTGCTGGTTGATAAGTCTTAGTGCTAGATAGACCCTTGCTCTATCTTTGGAGATGCCTTCCATCTGTCGTGGTTTAACTGCAGCCAGGGTTGAGATAAAAGCAGTTTTATGAGTAAAATGAAGTATCATTATTGTAATGAAAAGGGAAAAGAGAGCAATTGCACTGCCTACTGGCTGATGCCCAGCCTGGCCCCAAATAATGATTGTTCCCCCCAGTTTATATACTGGGCATGATGTGCTGTGGTATGGAATACCTCTTCGGATAGTTTGGGTCAGGTGTCCTATCTCTGCTCCCTCCCACCTTCCTGTGCCCCACCTCATTGGCACAGCATGAGATGCTGAAGCTTTTGATCAGGGTGAGCACTACTTTGCAACAACTGAAACACTGTGTGTTATCAGCATTGTTCTCAGACTGAAGCCTAAACACAGCACTGCACCAGCTATTAGGAAGCAAATTAACTCCATCCCAGTCAACACCAGGACACCATCCTAGAGGAAGTTTGAGCTCTACTGTATAGAGGGCTTTCTAGGTATCATCTCACTTCTCAGAATAATGGATATTACATGTCTGAAGCCAAATTGCAGTATGGTTTCAATTAACTAACTAGCCATGTCAACCCTCCCTCAAGCTCCGTACTTTCATCTCTGCTGAGATCAATATTCAATATGTTGTGTAAAGCTGGCAGAGCAGTAAGTTGGCTAAGCAGTTGCTTCATTTTCAGGCAGGGACCCTATCTCGGTGATCAGAGAAGGGATTTTTGCACAGACCCGGCATGTCTGTTTGTAAAAGTCTTTGAGATTAAAAGTATTTATAGATACTTTAAAAATTCTTACAGATGGACCCACCTTCTGAGACTGGAAATAGGATTAGACTTGACATGGGAGTAGTTTAGTCCCAAAATGTCTGGGCTTGCTCTCTCTCTCTCCCAATCTGTCCCCCCAAAAACCCCTCCTGGTTGTGCTCCAGGTGCAATTTCCACAGCTTTGCCAGTTGCAGCTGGGGTAGCACAGGCATACACACAGGTATTAACAGAACTATATTACCTTTTGGCTGCTTCCCGAACTCACTGTCGCCAAAAGGTGCTACAGCCTTCTGAATGAAAGGGGAGGTGCAGATTCACCTCATATTCTACTGCAGTTCTACAGCCCTGAAGGGAAACCATCAGGAGGTTATCTTTAAGGAAGGGTGCCAATGTGTAGCCATGGAGAACAAAACCTGCATTCATGGCTCCTTAAAATCAAGGTTAGGTAAGTTTGGGTGATGTTCTGTCTCACCACGGGAGGAACTGGAAGCCTTTTTCCTGAAAGCAACTCTCTTTCAGCCCCAGAATGGCAGCTGTTGTGTATGCAGCCAGGTTGGGGTTGAGATGAAATAACAAGTTCCCCAAGTCAGTTCTCAAACCTGTGTTTAGGGTCTTTGCCCTGACCCTTCTCAAACAGCTGAGCACCCTTTCAAAAGACTTATGTGAAAAATGACTTTTATATGGGAATCAGATAAAACAGTCACACATAAAAAAATATCCGCATGACTCTGGTAAGAGTCTGAAAAAGTGATAGGAAGAACCATAAGAGCCTCTGCACATCTTGCTTGGTTTGCTCTACAAGTCAGCTAGTTATGATTTAAATATCTTGACTTATTCCAGGCTACGCACACAAATACAATAGAAGAGGAAAGGTATACAGAAGTGTGTCTGACATGTTATCGTGGCACAGTGATTTGTTTCAGCCTCTCAGTTGAACATGGCTTGACTTGTAACAAGAAGCTTGAGAATAATATTGTTTTAATCTAGTATCTCTAACGCTCCCATGATTTCTTGTGAGAAAGAGGAAAAAATCAGTGTATTGTAGGTATTGCTCCTTTTCTTTGACCCCATCTTTCTCTGTGGAGGTTTTTTCCCACGTAAGGGAGTGCCTTTTCTCCTTTTTCTGAGGCTGTGCTGAACCCTGATCTTTTAAACAGGGCTCAGAATAATGCACTTGGCTTTTATTCACCAGATTCTACTTTCCAGAAAATCAATTCTGCCCACTGCTGCTCATGAAACAAACAAACCGGACTTGCTGTTTAATTAAAAAATACTCTGAATAGAGGGGAAAAAACCCTAGACTAAAACAAAAAGACCAAACCCACCCAAAACAGGATTTTTAGTTTTTCATTCCTTTTATGCAAACTATGAAAGCACAGAAAACCACCTTTAAACTCCCTGGATTTTATTTTTGCAGCAAATGGACCGATCAATTCGAAATGGCCACTCCAGTGCTGCTATCAGGTTTTCGGTGTGTGTGCAGCTCTAATGAGAATTTAATGATCCCCACGTTCTCTGTCTTCTCCCAGCACAACCTCTGGCAGAAAGAACGCAGAGGGTCATAGCTGTGCTCCACGGGAAACCCACCTCAGCCAACATCTGGGGCTCATTTAACTGCTTTTTGTTTTCTTCCAAGGGACCAGGGCTCTTCTCCCTCCCCACGAGGAGGTTTGATCTACAGTGAGCTGGCTGCTGCTCCTCCAAGAAGTGAGCCTGGGATTTGGAAACTCCCACACAGCAAAACAGGCAGGAGCAGGCACGGGGCCGCCAAAGGTACGGAGGCACACAGAGGTGCCCAGGGAGTACAAAATCAGCTCCTGCAATGCAATGCAATGCAAAACTCTTCCTGCTCAGGTGGAGTGGTGTCTTAGTGCTGCTTGTCAGTTGTACCGCAAATAAACACTGTCTAATTTGTAGTGACATTTAAAAGCAATTAAGGAAGTTTAAATGTTAAACGTATGCTTTTGTCTTGACAGTTAAGCACAGTTTGGAGAAAGAATCCCAAATATTTAATTATAAAAATTACAATCTAATTATAAAAGTAAGCTTGACATTACTATTAAAAGGTTTTTTAATCTCTTGTGTAACTGCTTCAAGTTCATGATTCAGGGTGCGGTGCTCTATTAAAATACTGATACATGTAGTTTCTTATTGTAGCTCTTCTACCCAGAATTGTCTGGGGAGCAGTTGAAGTGTGCGTTTCCTAATCTGCTTCAGGCAAAAGCGCCCAAGGTAGCTCAAAGCACCTATACAAGCTAACCCTGTTTATTCTTCCCTGAAGCAGATGAGGGCGTGATGATGCAGAACTTCTCAGTGGGGAGAAATTTGGTGCTGGTGACTTCATGGGCTGGTACTGAGCGGCAGCTGGAGGGTGTAGTATCTCGGGCTGAATCCAGACAGAGGGGGCTGTTGCTTTCCTTCCCTTTGGGTGGGAGAGAGGAGCAAGCCCTCCCTGGCCCGTCTGCTCCTTAGATTCCAGCAAACCTGCTATCAACTGATAAGGTCACTTTGACTGAGTTATCATGTGTCATGCTTGCTTTTCATGCTTGCCTGGGACACTCCTGCATGGTTTACACGTTGTCCAAAGCCCAGATCCCATCCATCTGATCCCAGTACTAAGGATCTGGCCCTTTTCACCACATACTGAGGGACCTCTTTGCCACTTTCTAGTCATGGTGAAAGATTTCTTGTGGCATCTTTCCACTGAAAAATGATCTCATGGCACTTCCTTTTGCCTAAAGATATCATCGTAAGGAAGGCATGGAGAGGGCAGCCAGTAGGTTGCATTGACCACCACACCAACCTGATGGAATGCAGTGAATCCTGGCAAGGTGGAGAAGACCCTGGGCACATAAGTGCTCCTCAGCTCACCACCCTGTCCTTCCCCAGGCTCTGTCTCATCTCTGCTGGTTCTGCTAGTTCAGGTTCTTTCACCGTTCCCATTTCACAATATCCAGGAACTCCTGTTTAGAGGTAAGTCAAGGCATTGTACCTGTTCCCTCACCACTGCATAGCAGGGAGAAATAAAGAGTTGAGGGTAGCACCTATTCAGTTCAAGAGTTTCCATCCAAGAGCCTGTCCTCAATACCTGATCTCAGCATCACCCTGACTGAAATTATTTCTGTAACTTTAGCTTATAGTTTCCATAGGCACATGGTTTTATTTTATATAGATATCTCCTGTAAAAGCAACATTTAACATGCTTCACTGGGTCTAAGTGGTGTTCTTGACTCAGGAATTTTTGTATTGTATAAATCTGATTTCAGCCTGTTGCCAGGATCACACACCTCTTTGAACAGGAAGATCTGTGCAGCATCTGGTGACTGTGTATGTTGATTTAAAGCTTTCTCCTTCTGAGCATACAGAGATTTTCCTGGAGCAGATAGAATTATTTAACAGCCTCTCTGGCTTCCTTCCCACAGCAGCCCCAGATTTTGAGACAGCACTTTGCTGTTCCCCAGTCAGACCTTGTTCTCCAGCCTGACACAGTGCTTGTTCCCGTGACCTACAGATTTCTGTAAGCAGCTCCATCTTCATCAGTTCTTTTTCTTGATCTTCCCTGGGTCCACTGCCTCCTTGGCAAGGGGTATTGGAGCTCTTCTGCCTGTCAGCTTTGGAAGATGATGGCTCCTCATAACTACCCTGTCTCCTCCTAGTCCCTCTGCCATCCACGATCCCCAGCTCTATGGCTTGTCCATAACCTGATTGACTCTGCCACTCTAGCTCTCAATGTTTCTATAGCTATAGTCAAGTACTCGGCACTTAAACATTAATGTGCTAATTAATAATGAAAACCATAATTGTACTTGGGTTTAAAATTTTAATCTGGTGAGAAGTTAGCAGAGACGTGGTCCATAACAATGAAACTACACTATTAATACATATAAGTATCTTCCCCTCTAGCAATAGCATTGCACAAGAAAAGTATCCTGTGTAAGGATGTCTGTAAAGACGTTTGCTTGGATGCTTGGGTGCTTGAATGCTTGGAGCAGGAAGTCATAAAGCATTAAGTATGATTTATTTTTTCAAAGGGGTTTGAAAATGTCCTGTTAAAAAAGGTTTTCATTCTGAGGCTTCAGAATGGAGGAGGGGAGGGGAAAATTCCTGGAAAGAAACATATTTATCTTCCACCTCAGGCCAGTCTGCAAATGCAGTATATGTTGCAGTCTTAAAGTAGCCACAGATACTGCATTCCACTGTGTTTATTAAGTCACAGCAAGCCAGTGTTATTAAAAATAGTGCTGTTAGGATACGTGGTTCCAAACAAATCCAGGATGCTCTGCATAGGAAATGATACATCCACATGCAAGACAAAAAATTTCCCCCCATACTCTGCCTGTCTCTCTGTGAGAAAGCTTTCCAGTGCCACAGAAAGAAATCTCCTTTGGCTTAGGAAGAAGCCAGTGGAAGCCAAATGTGTTGGGACATAGCCACAGTGCATTTCTCAGCAAACACCCATCTTTCCCAACAGCTGATTCCACTTCTGTTTCCCACCATGCCCAGCAGTGAACCCCTTCCCTTGCAGCATGGAGTAGGGTATCTGAGGAATGGGGCTGCTATGTAGTAGCCCTCTTCCTCCACTAATTGTACTTCTCAGTGCCCTGGTAATGGAGATCTGGTGCACCCCATTTCTGACCTGGCCTTTCACACCTGCTTCATTCACATGTCTCGCCTAGCTGTATGGAATGGTTTGTGTAGGAGACCATCGTCCAAGTTGATATGTAAAGGACTTCTTCCTCTCCTGCACTCAGATTGAAGAAAACAAATGTAGTGTCTAGTCCTCAGCAGCAATTAGCGCAATAAAAAGCAAGATGCAATTGAGGGACACCTGGATGGCTGGTGCTGGAGTGATGAAGAGCTACAGGAGGAGCTGTCAGGAGCCTGAAAAAAAGGAGAGAGTGCTTTTCTATGGTTCAACGCGCTGATTCCAGAAATAGGCGGAAGTGTGCAGAAGGGACCAAAAATGATCAGGAATGGCAAGTGGCACAGAAATTACAGAGAAAGTGTTGTGGGTAGCGAGGAGCCATGGAGGAACGGAATGTATAGGCTGTAATTAGGGAGCACATGCTCTGCCTTTGTACCCTGGGTGCTGTGCATGACAGCAACAGCCATGCCTGGTCACCCTACTGCTTTGCGTCCTTCCTTGCGGTAATGTTTCTGAGAACGTTCCTGTTGCTGTTCAGTGGTGACTCCTGCTGAGGCCGGCTGGTGTTGCACCAGCTGTACAGTCGCGGGCAAGCGTCGAGTAACGCTGCCACATTAAAGCATCACTGGAGCATGAGTTTTTTATTAGGAGTTGGTAAACATAGGAAAAAAAATATTATTTGCAGTTGTATGGGCATAGATATACAAATTCTATCCTATGGCGAAACTTTAGAAGGAGGTAAATTGTTTAGGGCTGTAATATAGTCTCACTGCGTAGTAAAAGGGACTATTCAGTATAGTGATGCAGTATAATGCACTACGATGGAGTTCTGGTTCTAAATTAACAAGCCAAATACCTCTGCACCTTGTGTGTTGTTACAAGAACTTTTGCCACAGGCTCCTGTTCACACGGAGCGCCGCGCGTGCGCTCAGAGCTGCGATTTGACCCGCGCAGCAAACGCGGCTCCAGCCTTGCTCGCTTCCGGCCCGAACTCTCCGCTCCTCCCCGCGCAGCAAACGCGGCTCCAGCCTTGCTCGCTTCCGGCCCGAACTCTCCGCTCCTCCCCGCGCAGCACCGCGCCCTCCGGGAAGAACACGGCCAGCCGTCCCCCCGCCCAACGGCCTGCTGGATGTGGCCCTCCTTCCGCCGCTCCCATTGGACGCTGTATGCCGAGGGCGCTCGGAGCCGGCCAATGGAAGGGCGCGCCGCGTCCCGTCGGCGGGGAAAGACGGCCCGCTGATTGGTGTGCAGGCGGGCTGTCAGCGAGCGGCGGAGGCGGGGCTGCCGCCCATTGGCTGCGGGGCGGGGGCCGGGGCAGGGTGTCGGGCCGCACCATGTTTGGGAGCTGGCGGGG
>JASSUY010024525.1:0-12646 GCA_032466535.1 Forpus xanthops
TTAAATTGCTCTGCATTAGAGGCCTTTATTTAATGAACTTACCTGAAGAGCTAAATGAGGTAAGCTGTGAAAGATAATAGAAATAAAAAGCATAACTATTTGGGTTAATAATCCAATGCTTTAATCCAACTCTCTCTAATGTGTTGTACATCTTTTCTAAAAATATTGATGTTAATTATTACAAACCTATCCTGTGAACTTTTGATTATAGTTCTGGTGGATGAACCTCTTATTCAAGCAACTACTTATATTCCATTGATGGATAATTCTGATGCCAGCCCTTTGGAAAAGCGAGAAGGGGTTGAAGTAGCAAAGCAAAATGTGAATGAGGGGGTCCAGAAGAGCAGTGGCAAGAAACTGAAGAATGAAACAGATAAAGGTAAGAAACTGATAATGCAGTCTCTCTGGCATAGCCTGCTTGTAAACCTGGAGAGGGAAAACATGCTGTGTAGGAACCTCTTATGTACTGGGAAGAAGTGATTTGAAGAAAACATTTGTGGCTGCAAGACACTATTTGTTCTTGTCTATGCTTGTTTCTCTTATGTCTTTGGCACTCTTGAAAGGGCTTTGTGCAATCTGAATCCTTTTAATGCTGACTGTAGACTTTTGTGTCCTTACAGTAAGCAAATGGGTGATCGCAGACCACACAGATGTGTGTTGAGCTAGTTTTACAGTAGATGGTTCAGGCATTGCGAAGGGATGGGCTTTAAACCAAGAGCTTTTAGTACGGGCTCTTGGAGTCTGCCTGAGGCTTGGGATGCAGGCTATATGCTCCGGAGTTGTTCATGCAACTAGCTGGGGCTGAGCAGGCAATGTGTATCTCTGGGTGCAAGACAGTTAACCTGGAGCAAATTGCCAGTGGAAATAGTCTGACAGTTTTGAGGAAGACTTTGACTTTTCCTTTCAATGCAGTTTGAACTTGGTTGGGACAGGGAAGCTTCTTTCGTGTTCTCCCACGGGGGCCTGGCGCAATTCATTAGCATTGTGTCCCACCCTGAAACTTTAAAGGCTGCTGACCTGCTCACTGAGCTTACTGAGCTGTGTGGCAAGACCCTCAGATTTCTGAGCAGCCAGAGAAGAGAAGCCAAGTGACTGAGCAGTGATTCCCAGGGGCTCAAGTTTGTGCAGAAGGTTTGCTCTCCAGCACTATCTGCCTTATCACTCACTGCACTCTTGGCAACATCTCTTTTCAGACTTGTTGTCTAAAATGCTCACTTAAAAGTTTCCCAGCTTTACTTTTGGTATCTAGACTAGGTTCTCACTTGCTTGAGACTTCTCTTGTGCTTCTAGCTCAATGGCTGCATATTACTGCCCTGAAGCATCAAAGCCTCTCATGTGCACCCATCCCTTCTCATTTCCTTTGCAAGCTGTAACCTTCTCTATGCTCCTAATTCTTCTGTATCAGCTGGGATTTGCCCTCCCAATATAGAAATCTCTCACTATTCTAATTGTAAGCTTCTTGGATGCAAGGGCATGGCCTTCTGCCTGAGCCTGGTGCTCCCTGAAGGCTGGTCCAAGCCAAGCTACTATAGGCTTCTGGCTGCCTGGTCTGTGGTCTCAGAACTTTGGTATGACATCTGTGTATGGTACCAGGATTCCTGGTAACAGCAAAAAAAGATGTCAGTGCAGCAGTGATGTAATCTGTGGCCAAGAGTTAAGTTGGATATAGGACTAGGAGAGTGTGGGCTAGAATTTTTCAGTGTTTACCCCTCTTCTTGCCCCCCCTCCCCCCATTCTGTTATTTGTTTTTATGCTTGATAATTTCTTTTAAGGGCTTAGAATCACGAACACTTGTTATTCTTCACTTATTTTTCAAACTGGAGAGGTTTGAGTTTGCTATTTAGCCTCATTTCAATGGCATGTCTCCTGGCTTTTCATGTGTTGCTGTGCACTGGTGATACCTGGGAAGAGATACTGGGTGTTCTTTTTACTGAGGTTAGGGGGCCACCTAATGACCTACTTACATGCAGCCTGTTTTTTATATGAACAATGTTGATTTTGTTCCTGCTAGAGCATAGTTGGTTGAATTGCATTTCTTTCTATGTGTGTCGTGGTTTAAGCCGAGCTGGTGGCTCAGAACCATGCAGCTGTTCTGTCACCCTTCCTCCAGGTGGGATGGAGAGGAGAATCAAAAGAATGTAAACCCTATGGGTTAAGAACAGTTTAATAACTGAAGTACAGTATGAATTTACTACTACTACTAATAAGAGAAATAACAAGGAGAGAATATGAAACTAAAAAGGGAAAGGAAAAAGGAATAAACACAAATGATGCACAATACAATTGCTCACCACCTGCTGACTGATTCCCAGCTGAACACAAGCAGCAATCTGCCCTTCCTGGTGACTCCCCGTGGTTTATATACTGAGCATGATGTGCCGTGGTATGGAATACCCTTTTGGCTAGTTTGGGTCAGGTGTCCTGTGTCTGCTGCCTCCGGGTTTCTTGTGCCCCTCCTCACTTGCAGAGCATGGGAGACTGAAAAGTCCTTGATCAAAGTAACCGCTACTGAACACACTAGTTATGGTTATCAGCATTGTTCTTGGACTAAAGCTGAAACACAGCACTGCACCAGCTACTAGGAAGCAGAAAGATACTATTACAGCTGACTCCAGGACAATGTCTCTTTTCAAACATTTAGCCTTTAAGAGGGTTATTATTGATTTATCTTCTTTCTGCTAAACTCCTTCTGTAGTAGTTAATTTCTAAACTTACATTGAGGGACTATTTTTCTGGTTTCCTTTTATTATAATCAGAAATGTGCCAGTTTTTAAATTCATTAACTTGTCAAGCTCATATTGATTGTGGAGCCAGGCTGTCCTTTAAATTGAGAGCTCAGTTTGAACAACTGTCATAATACACTAGAAAGGACTCTTTAAGTTTTCACTTTTATGCTATTTTTTCTTGAAAATCTGCGTTCTGCATTGTCTTCTTGCTGGCAACACTATAAATGTTACCAACTGTACAAACAAAATGGTGGGATTTTTTTTCCCCAAATTATCAGCTGGCAGATTGTTCCTGGATTTAAATTGGAGAGATGTTGGTTTTGCTGAGTGTTCATGACCTCTTGCTTCTTGGCATTCCAGACAGAAAATAAATCTAATACATAATGATACCCCATCATATGTTGTTTTGTGGCAAAATAAATGATTCTGTATGCAGTCCAAAGTAAATATGTCCTCCCTTGTGTTGCAGAGAGCGCTGAAGTAAAATTTAAAGACTTTGTAATGTCCATGAAGAATATGATCTTCAATGAAGATGAGGCCCGTTGCATAGTGGAGATGTTAAAGGAAAAATCCAGTGCAATTCATGATGTCTTGCAAAAGGTGAATGATGGGGGGGGGGGGAAGGATGGGGATGGGGGGGGGGGGAAGGGAAGAAGGCTAAATAAGCAGAAATTAGAGAAGATGCTGTCAAATTAGCTATATCAATGTTCTGTTGCAATTTCTGCATTCTATCTTATAAAAACTTCTTCATCTGGTCTGTGCGTACTTTGCATGCTGAAGTCAGTTGTCACACATCTCTGTGCTGCCATCTGCCATCCCATGGGTTGGCTAGGCAGGCTGCTGGCTTTTGACCGCTCATAAAGAGCAGACATAACCATGGTTAGTTAAGGTATATATAGGTATAGAACTGCTGAAGTGTATGTGTTGGCATGGGGAAAGGCCATCTGGTGACTTTCAGGAGTCATCTTTCACAACTGTGTAAATAGAACAAACTATAGTAGAAATTAAGGAAAGCCTGCTTTGTCTGTGCACTTGATCAGCTAATTCTGTGTTTTGCAAGTCTCTTCATCTTAAAAATCTGTATGTTCTAGTCTGCTGACTGCTTTGGATGTTTGTCTCTCATGGGATTGTAGGGCAGCTCACATTTGGAAGGGACCTCAGGGGCTTTGTAATCCAACCTCCTACTCAAAGCAGGGCCAACCATGAGGTCAGCAAATGCTGCCCAGGGCATTATTCAGCCTGGCTTGAAACCTTCAAGGACTGAGACTGCACAACCCCTTGGGCAACCTGTGTCAGTGCTCAGCAGTTCTTTATTGATTTTTCTGATAAGACAGAAGAGAATGATGACCTTGAATATCTTGCAAGTATCTGCTCCTCCCATGACTTGTTATGATGTCACTTTGAACTTGTAACATCCTGTTTGTCACTTTAAGCCTTGCAATTCTGTATTTTTGCGCAGATAGAATACCAGAACAGAAATGCAGAACTGGGTATGTGTCAATTCAATTGATGCAATGTACTAGCATATCATGCAATTTGGGTTGGATGGGACTTGAGAATATCATGCAGTCTTATTGCCTACTCAAAGCATTTTGAGCTCTAAATTTATAGCAAGTTACTCAGAGATTTGCTCAGTTGGGTGTTGAAAATCTCCAAAGACACAGACTTCATATTCTTCTTAAGCCTTTGTTTCAGTGCTTGACTGGAAAGCCAGCAGTGGTACACTTGCAGTGGATATTGCCTGTTTCATTTGTAATGGCTGCCAGTTTGTTTTCTGTATTTTTTTTTTTCTTTTAAAGGAAGGTTTAGTGTTAAAGCTAAACTTTTGGGATCAAAATGGGTTCCTGGGTTTGTATACAACCCAGAAATACAGGTTTCTGTAGATAGATAGAAATGTGAACATTTTCCTGTAACATATGTATGACATGGATAGTGTGTTTTGTACTGCATGCATACACAAGACCGTTAAAGAACTTCCAAGCAGTGCGTTATAGGACTGACACGTCTTTGTTTCTTCAGTTATTAGACTATACTGAGTGAAGTCTGTACACAAACATTTAGGAGTCTCACCCCTTACTGGAGTTACTTAATTTTTGGGACCTATATAGAAGTAACAGGACTGTGGGTATCATTCCTCTAGTTCTGTTTCCTGTAGTATCTCAAACTTTGCGTGTCAGTGTGCCAGCAGAAACATAATTATGTCAGATTCCTGTGAAGTGGAATGAGAGGCCAGATCAGTGTTCCCTTTTTCTCTTTGAGTGAGATATTTCAGGAGGTTAGATTTGTGATTATACCTGCATTGAGTACAGCTCAGACCTGGTGATCTTGGAGGTCCCTTCCAATCTCAGTTATTGAATAATTCAGCATCTCTGTGTCTTTTTCCCTTATTTCTGCTGCTCTCATCCAACATGGAAGCACCTTAAGAGCCCATTTATTCTCTTAATTGGGTTCAGTGTGTTTGATAATGCATTTCCTTGTCTAACGAGATTGATGCTGCAGGATGCATTAGCAGCAGAACTGGGTACTGTTGGTGCCATGTATGCCACACAGATGGATGATTTGGGGCAGGAAGGGAGGGTTTCTTTCTCTCAGGTTTGTTCTGGTGCCTGCTAGTGTGTTGGGAAAGTACTCCTGGCATGTGTGATCATTTTTATATCCTCTTGCTGAAGGCTAGCAAGGCTGAGTCGGCTGCAGCTATACATCAGCTACAAGAAAAAGAGAAAATGCTCACTGCAACGAAGGAGGAGGCAGCAGTTGCAAAGGAGCAGTGCAAGCAACTCACCCAGGTAAATGCAGAGGTGCATGCATGTAGAGGGCTGTGGGAGAGGAGCTGGGGTTTGTAGGGCTAGAAGGCAACGAATGCTGGTTTACTGACCTTGGTAAAAACTGAAAGGTGGATTTTTTTATGTTGAAGAAGTTTACCAAGACACTATGTTTGGTTTTATGGTGCTATTAACACATATATGCAGAGTTTTTTTCCAGAGAGTTAATTTACTGAGACTTTTAAGCTAAGACTATTTTTCTTGTCAAAAGTCTACTTTTAAAACACTTTCTTTATGAGTATAAGGCAGTTCTGTGGATGCAAATATTAAACACCTCTTTTGCATTGCAGTCTTTATCCAGTATTCTATCGTTCACATGCTTATGTGCTTCTAGGCACAATGGTCATCAGTTTTCTTCAAGAAGGAAGCTACAGAAGGTGTAGACTGCCTGTGTAGCTCCTTGAGGAGCAGCTCTGATTGCTTTTGACTTACAGGGATGCTAGCGTCACTGTCAAGACCAGTTTATGATACTTAATGAGGATTTCAGAGGAAAGCAGTTATGGTAGAACAAATAATTAGGCACAAATATGGAGTCAATTGGAGACTGTTGGTGGGAGGATTTTTAAGTTTTAGCTCCTTTGGAAGGACATGGGCATTGTGTTCATGAAGGTCACATTGTGGGGCAAGAAGTTGAGCACAGAAAGCTGGGTGACTAAAGATCATAGAATCATAGAATAGTTAGTGTTGGAAAGGACCTTAAGATCATATAGTTCCAACTCGCCTGCCATGGGCAGGGACACCTCCCACTAACAATGTCACCTAAGGCTCTGTCCAACCTGGCCTTGAGCACTGCCAGCGATGGAGCATTCACAACTTCCTTGGGCAACTCATTCCAGTGCCTCACCACCCTTACAGTAAAGAACTTCTTCCTTATGTCCAATTTATACTTCCCCTGTTTAAGTTTGAACCCGTTACCCCTTGTCCTCTCAGTACAGTCCCTAATGAAGAGTCCCTCCCCAGCATCCATGGATGGCATTCCTTCCCTCCAACGTATCGACTGAACCACACAGCTTGGTGTCATCGGCAAACTTGCTGAGGGCACACTCAATGCCCGTCTATGTCACTGACAAAGATGTTGAACAACACCAGTCCCAGCACCGATCCTGGAAGGACACCACTCATTACTGATCTCCAGCTGGACACTGAGCTATTGACCACAGCTCTTTGCATGCGGCCATCCAGCCAGTTCTTTATCCACCAAGTGGTCCACCTATCAAATTGATCTCTTTCCAATTTAGAGAGAAGGATTTCATATGGGACAGTGTTGAATGCTTTGGACAAGTGCAGGTAGATGACATCAACTGCTCTACCCCTGTCCATCAATTCCATAGCCCCATCATAGACGGCCACTAAATTGGTCAGGCAGGATTTCTCCTTAGTGAAGCCATGCTAGCTGTCACCAAGCACTTTCTATTTTTCATGTGCCTTAGCATGCCTTCCAGGAGAATTCACTCTAAGATTTTGGCAGGCACAGAGGTGAGGCTGACTGGTCTGTAATTCCCTGAGTCATCCATTTTCTCCTTCTTGAAAATGGGGTTATATTACCCTTTTTCCAGTCATTGGGAACTTCATGGAGCAGAGTGGCCAGGGGACATGGCATTTGGAAGCCTTGACAGATAAGAAGGGAAGAAGGGTGTAGGTATTGTGTGAGCTCCTGGCAGGGCACAGGAAGGTGGTGTACATTTGCAGGTTGGATCAAGAGGTTTGGGGTAGTCATTATGTAACTATAGGGAGAAAGGACTTCTGATGTGTTTAACGATGGAGAGAGAAGGGTGAGAAAGAAACTCTGGCTCAGGATTGTAGAATGAAAGAGGGGAGATTTGTACTGAAGAAGCGGAGGGAATGTATGAAGGAGCCTGAGTGTGTGGCAACGTGATGTGGTTAGTGGGGGGAAAAACATCTGCAAAGTGGTGCTTGTGAAGGCAAGGTGGGAGCTGCAGAGAAGGTCATTGGGGGGTTCTGCCAGCTGGACTTGTAGAGGGAAGGGAGAAACTGGGTGAAAGTGAAGTTGCTGAGATGCTACAAGATCAGGATAAACGAGAGAGAAAGCTCAGCTTGACTCTTCTAGTTGATGTTTCTCTGAAAATGCTGCTAGAAGCAAGAGGGACTTCATGGGTGATGAAGACGTTAGCTGGAGAGGATATATGAGAGCAAGTGATGCCTGACCTCAGAGGTACTGGCAAAACAGAAATTAGGTGAAGGTTAATTTTGCAAGGATCTCTGGCACCATCTTGACAGGGTAGCTGGGTTAGTGAGAGCTGCAGGTGGATGGTGGAATTGGTGGAGAAGTGGAAGGAATGTCCTGGTGTCCTTTGTTTTGTTGCATTTGCGAACATACAAAAATAACATGGAGAAAACTTTGTATCAAGCTCTTTGCACTGTATTTACAGAAGTGACTTAAAAGTTTTGATACAACTCAAGTTCCTAAATGCCTGTGTGAACATGGGTTTGGGAACTTGTGTCACTTAATTTGGGGGATAGACATGGCGGGTGATGAGGGTGTGTGGGATGACACATGGATGGACAAATGGCTGGATGGCCATAAGTTGGATCTAAAACGGAGATAATAGGTTTTATTTAAATGAAAATATGGAAAAAAGCTGTAATTACTCTGAGAGATGGATGGTATTCAGGCTAATAATTTAGAGAACTTATATTACCTGTTAAGTCTCCTTGGCACTGTAAGGAGCTGTGGGCTGTGCTGCATAGCTGGAGGACACCTGAAGCTTAGGTAGTACAAGTACCTCATTCTGCAGTGGGAGCTGGCTGAAAGCTGCGCTTAATGCTTTGCTTACCACAGCAAGTGCGTTTATATTGCAGAGGAGCAGCTCTGTGGATTCCTAGATGTCTGGGTTGAATTACTGGCTAATAAATCATTAATTTAAATAGCAGTGTGTTTTTCATTTGAAAGCTACAATATGGCATCATGCTGGTGGGATTCAGGGTTTCTGTGGCTGTTGCTGGGTACTGATAGCCCATCTCCTCTGGCAAAACTGTTGGCTTTGCAACCACCTGCAAAGCAATTATTTGCTCTGAAATGCTCTGTTGTTTTGCCATTATTCTTCACCCATGCTCTTCCATTTTGCTAAGCTTGACATGAAAATCTAAGCTCTGCCCTCTATGATATTGGTGGTTTTAATTGTTAGGACTCTAATCTGGCCAAACTCAATAGAAGTAAGTCTTCAGCTGTTCTGAGTCAATGGAAGATCGGTGTTTAAATTGGCAAACCTCTCTAATAATTGTGAAATTCTGCTGATTCAAATCCTTATAAAGCTGCTGGAAGCTTGGTCAGATCTAATGCTGTAACTTCTCCAAGCGCAGGTTGTTGACTTTGGTTTGGTGCTCACTTGCTATGTCTTTACTTACCTTCAAACTCTCGCTGTTAGACTCTAGAAAGGAGCAGTAGATGACTTCTTTGCCTTTTTCCTTCCCACCCAAGGAGCTGGTTGCAGAAAAGGAGAGGAATGGCTTGCTTACAGCCAAAATGCGAGAGCGGATCAATGTGCTAGAAAAGGAACATGGCTCTTTCCAGAGTAAAATACACGTTAGCTACCAAGAATCTCAGCAGATGAAGATAAAGGTAAATGCTTTACCAAACTGTTAAACTTGATGTTCATGCATAAGCAGATCAGTGCTGAGGAAATGTTGCTTTAGCAGGGCTCAGCTTTTGTTGTTTGCTCACACAGATTGCTACTTACCCAGAACCTTGAATGCAATGTGCTGGTGGTATCTCATATCTTACCTGAGGATGGGAAACTTTGTGGCTGTTTTCTTACTTGAAAGAAAGTCAAGGTGTTCTCATGGGTGACTTCCATAGTCTGTAGAAGACTGGTGGTAGCCAGGCAGTTGATCTCTGATCTAGTTAATTTTCCTTTGTGGTATTTTGCTGAAATGTAATTCAATCGAAGTATAAAATCTGATTTAAATACTCGAGAGAGCCACTAATGCTGATGATCATTTACTGACAAGTTTAATTTTAAAAAATATTGTAGAGTGACAACATAGCATAATACACAGGAAATATCATTGCCTGGGAGAGTGCTTTGCTGAAAGTACTTGAAGGGCAGACACCTGTATTTAAGACCCCTGTTACTCTCTCCTGAAGTTGCATTGTAATGGAATGACCTCAGAAGAGTTTGTTTCATCAGGCTAAAAACTTCTAGCTAAAGAGTTCGTGCAGAAAAAACAGCCCCTCTTATATTAACTTGACTGGTGCTTAGATTTTGCATTCTGATGTGTTCTATTCCTATGTGAATGTCACAAGCATCAAGCCCAGCTTTTGGGCTTTCCAGTTTTAATACTGTATCTTCTGCCTTGGCTCTTTAAGAGAGTAGCATCTCTGCAGTTTTGGAGCAGAACTGTATTCTAGAATCATAGAATCAACTAGGCTAGAAATGACCTTTAAGATCATGTCCAGCCATTACCCCAGGAGAGACAATCATTACCTGGAGCACAGACAGCTTATTTTGAACTTACATAGACAGCTGTATTACAGTAGGGCCTTACTGCTGGCTGGGCAGGGTGAAGAAAGTGTGGGCATGGCTGCGTGGCTTTTGCATATGCTGTTGTCACTGGCAAAGCTGGAGGAAGTACGCACGGAAGAGCCAGTGATGTGCAGAGGAACCGGTGCTCAGGTTCTGCTCCCCCTACTGATGTGCTGTAGCATTTCAGAGAAGCTGAAACAATTGTCAAAGCTTCCAGTCAGGTGGGGTTTGTGCCCCTGCTTCTGTTAGGATCAAGTATATCTGTTGGCATTAAGAAAAGTGTGTGTTTGAACCCCTCAACAAGCATCAAAGGACTGGCTTGTTATGTGTTGGTGCTGAGATGGAGGTGGCTGCCCTATAAGGGACTGCTGTCTCCTGCTGCAGTTGGTACACAAGCTTTCATTTTTATATACAAAATCCTTATTGGCGAGTCTGTCATTAAATGAAACTGGGTCTTGCAGATATGGCAGACACCATTTCCAAACTGGCGCTCTTAAAGGAAGAAAGTATTATAGCTATTTGTGCTTGAGGATTTTCAAAGGAGGCTGTTGATTTGTAACCCAGCTATGCTGGTGTCTGCACATGCGAAGTCCATTTTTTTTTTTTTTCCTTTGAATCTTGTCTGTTGTTTGCCCTTCTCCATATAAGAAGAGGCAGAGAGATCTGGGCTTGTTCAGCCTAATGAAAAGAAAACTCAGGGAGACTTGATCACTATATTCTGGTATTTAAAGGAAGATGGAGATTCGCTTTTGACAAGGAGTACCGTGGAAAAGGCGAGGGGTGATGGGCTTAAGTTATTACTGGGGAAATTCTGACTGGACACAAGAGGAAACTTTTTCACAATGGGAACAATAAACCATTGGAATAATCTCCCCAGGGAAGTGGTGGTCTTCCAAACATTGGACATGTTTAGGATTCAGCTGGACAGGTTGCAGGGACATGTGGTCTAGGTCATACTTTGCCTAGAAAGGCTGGACCAGATGATCCTTGAGGGCCCTTCCAATGTGGTGCTCTATCATTCTGAAGCAGCCTTGGGTTATCAGGGCTTCTTTCTGCCTTAGTTTGGAACCATGTTGAAAATGCAGTCAATGCATATTATTGCCAAAAAAAGTGTCTGTTTTCATAACCTTGACTTCAGACTATTAGCTGAGGCATAGCCTTTTACAGTTTGCATTCTGTAATGTGTGTATGCTATAATAAAAGCTATTTTATACTTTTTCTGCTTTGAGGGTTCTGTCAACTTCTAACGTTAATGTACAGTGCATCTATTTTATTTCCCTTTGGAAAAGTAGTATATTGATGGCCAGTTATGAAGCAATAAGTGTCTGAACTAACACTTCTGTAGCCTTTTAAACAAAAAAGGTTGCCTTGTTAAATAGCTTGATACAGTGATACAAAAGGAAATGGGTGCTTTTATTTGAGCAACCTTCCTATCTGCAGTTTTTTTTTTCCAGTTGCACACAGGAAGGTTGTAAAACTTCCCGTCTTAGAAAAAGTCCACTAAGTTTTATTTGCTTAAGCTGTTGTGATATCTTATCTGCTGTTATAAATTGAGGTTTTCGTTGCTCCTTACTTTAATAAGTTCTGTAATTGAACTTTCTCTGTCAGTTCCAGCAACTCCGTGAGCAGATGGAGGCAGAAATAAGCCACCTGAAGCAGGAAAATGGTATCCTGAGAGATGCTGTCAGTACTTCTACCAATCAAATGGAGAGCAAGTATGTTAGCAGCTACTCGGAGCTCTGTGTGTTTTTTAAACCTTCCCTGAAGAGTTGTTCTGGCTTCTGCTTCTTTTATTTCCATCTCCTTGGCTATCTCTGAATTTGTGAGAACAGATATTTTGGGCTAGGGAGGTAGCTAATTGTATTTGCATTGAGCCAAGGCTTTCAGAGCAGGTAACTGTCTCTTATCAGTTTGAAGCCTGAGCTTTTAGAGAGTGGGTGTTGAGGCTTCAACAGCAAGTGCAAAGTGCTCAGCTACAGTTGATGTTTCTGGCAGGGTATGTATCCTTTCCCCTGGGGCTTTAGGAGAGATGGTCCTGAGCATCCAGAGATGCTGATCTCTTGAGAGAACAGTAGCTCTGAACTTATGAATCAGTCTTGCTATAAGAAAAAAATCAATATAATTTCAGTTAATGATACCATTGGGGAGGCACTTGTCTTTATCTGTTGGTGGTGCAAATGTTTGGAGAAACAAAAAGACTTCTCAAGGTTTTCCTTTTGTGAGTTATGACTTAGGTTGTCCCTGAGTTGGCAGAGATGATAAAAAATGAGCACCCTGGTAAGGTGTTTTAGTCAGATGTGTGGATTGCTGCCAGCGGGCTTCTGCCTGTAGAAAGCAAAACCTGCATTTCATATGCTTGTAGATATTTGATTTTTCACTGTTGGAGAGCAGAGTGTTAGAATCGCTGTCAGGAGTGAGAAAGGTCTCTGTATCTTCCATTTCTGGTTATCATAGAATCATAGAACAGTTAGGGTTGGAAAGGACCTTAAGATCATCTATTTCCAACCCCCCTGCCAGGGGCAGGGACACCTGGCCAGCCTGGCCTTGAGCACTGCCAGTGATGGAGCATTCACAACTTCCCTGGGCAACCCATTCCAGTGCCTCACCACCCTTA
>JASSUY010024526.1:0-20053 GCA_032466535.1 Forpus xanthops
CCCAGACTGAAAGTCAAAAACACAGCACTGCACCAGCTACTAAGAAGGAGAAAAATGACTGCTACTGCTGAACCCAGAACATCCCTCAACCCTGAACCAATGTATTTTTTAATTAGTGTGGGTCATTAATTATGATCCCAGAGCTGATCTGGGACTTTACATCAGCCTGGTCTGCCTCAGAAGTACAGTCATCCTATCCAGATGATGAAGGATTTGGTTCTTCAGGTCAGATTTTCATTGAACTCCACTAGAAGTCAGCACCACAGCACAGGGGGTCTCTTCACATCTCCACTGCTTACAAGCCTTAGCAGAGAAGACAGCTTTATTACGTTTGACTCAGTCTCCTGCACACTGCTCAGTCCTGCTTGGTCAGGTTTAACTGATAAGTACCACAGAAGGGGAACAAAGAAACGTGATATAGATATGCGTAACACAGAAAGCAGCTCAGATCACTCTGATATCACACCCTGCTAACTGTTGCAAGTGATTTAGGGTTTTAGCAGTAATTCTGGATACAGTTTTTTGCACAGATCACCACAGAAGTGCCTGTCCTTACCATTAAGTAATGTCCCTGGCTGATCCAGTAATAGTATTAGTAGATGTCAAAGTGGATTATATTAACCTATTTATCTGTATTCATAATGAAGTGTTATGTGGTCTGCCTTAAAAGAGAGTAAAAAATAATAACCAGTACACAGCCAGAGTACAGAGCCAAGCACGAAATCTGCGTAGGGCAGCAGGCTGGTGCAGGCTCAAGTGCGAAATCCCCTTCTGCTCCCATAGCAGTACAGGTCTCCTTCAAGGCGGCTCAGTGGCAGCAGCAGGGCACAGACTTCTTGGAAACATGCTACATTATCACCAATGAAGGGACATTGATCTGTTGGTATGCCTCAGCCAGCAGTACTAACGCTACCTCCTGGAAGCATTTAGCTACACTAAAGGGAAAAAGGAACTGACAGAGCAAGATAAAAATATCACCGACAGATGTGGGGCGAACACTCACTACTAAAGAAGGATACAGCACATCACACAAATAAAGAAACTTTGAAGCCATTTGTGACAAAATTATAGTCAAGGCATTTTCAAACAAGAACGTGATCTGGGAAAACTAATTTTAACAATTTAAATTTAATTTAAGCTCACCATGACCTGCAGTGTGCGTTCAAAGCCCAGAAACCAACCACGTCCTGTCTGCATCAAATGGAGCATAACCAGCAGGTTGAGGGATGGGATTCTCCCTCTCTACTCTGTTTTTGTAAGACCTTCCCCCGTAGTCCTGTGTCCAGCTCTGGGGCCCCCAACACAAGAGGCCGCCACAGAGACGATTAGCGGCTTGCAGCACCTCTGCTATGGAGACAGGCTGAGAGACCTGGGTTTGTTCAGCCTGGAGAAGACTCCAGGGAGACTTTACAGCAGCTTCCAGTTCCTAAAGGGGGCCTACAAGAAAGCTGGAAAGAGACTTTCTACAAGGGCATGTAGTGACAGGACAAGGGAGAATGGGCATGAAACTGAAAGAGGGGAGAACAATTTTAGATTAGATATGAGGAGGAAATTCTTTACTACGAGACACTGGCTGGTCAGACACTGGCACAGGTTGCCCAGAGAAGCTATGGCTGCCCCATCCCTGGCAGTGTTCAAGCCCAGGTTGAATGAAGCTTTCAGCAACCTGATCTAGTGGAAGGTGTCCCTGCCCATGGCAGGAGGGTTGGAACTGGGTGATCTTTAAGGTCCCTTCCAACCCAAACTATTCTGTGATTCTATGAAATAAATTCACTGTCAGCCAACTTTAACTACAGCACCACCAGCTGGATGAGCTGCCTGTCATTGAATGACCAAGGACTGCAAGATCCTCTCTAGCACTGGGGCCAGGCTGCTCTGCAATCCTTCAATACTTAATTAACAATAACTGTTACTTTGTTGGTATATATAGAGGTCAGTAGTCCAATATCTGGCGCAAGTCTTTGTCTCATTCACTTTCTATTTATACACTGACTGCCGAATTTCCTTGTTCTCTCTGCTAAAAACAGTACTAGCTATGAATGCTATGAACTGTAGAACTCCCCCTTACCCCCCAGAAAGAAACCTCTTCCTCAGTTCCTTGTTGAACACTCTAGCAGACATGGACACCCCCTGCACCGCACACCAATTTCCATGTACATAATTTTCTTACAATCCACCCTCAAATTTAAGAGAGAAACATAGATAAAGCATACCAAAGACATGCCCACTGGCCATCTCCATGAGCAGAAGTTCAAAGATGATGATCCAGAAAGCCTGTGGCAATCATGTAATTGTTCGCTTTGCAACTGTAGAGAAAAGTGGGGTTGAAGCACATGTCCTGTGTCACACAGGAAACCACAGTAGAGGCTGACAGTGCTCTGGGAATCAACACTGCTTTGGAGGGTTAGTCATTTTTAGAGGACACTCCTGCATCCTCTCTAAGGTAGTTGAATTAAATTATTGTCATGCTTTTTTGTTCTACGGTTCATCATAAGAACTCCATTTAGAATTCTTTTTAAACATTCATATCATTTAACAATGAAAATTCCTATTAATGCAGAAGTCATAAGCAGTACTTAATGTGATGCTCTCTTCCAGGGGTCCCTCATTTCTCACAAACATGAAAAACTACACAACAACCAAACTAACAAACAGTATTTCATCACTTTCCTTTCACTTTCAATAATTCATAGCCCTAATATTTACTCTATTACCTGTGTAGCATAAATATTAATGACATGTCACTACAAACTTTAGAGTACTTTCTGACTATATCAACCAAGGAACTCTCGCCCTTGCCCTAAAGACAAAAAGATTGTCACTGTGATTAATACCAAAAGTGACAAAATCTTGTAACTACAACAAAGAAACATTTTATTCTAGAGAAATATTTCACTAGTTTCTAAATGCATTTCACGAACACTTGAGATGTGTTTTAAAAAACATCCCAGAAAACACACTCTGAAATTACTGTATTGCATGGAAGTACTTGCAATCTTTTCATTGCATTGCAATGTTTTGAAAGAATTATGCCTCACATTTAACAGGTCTTCCATTTCACATGTTTAACATTACAATGCATTAGTAAAAATGAAGATTCCTTTTCATTCCTCTTCCCCTGAATGACTAATTTTACCACAGTTCCTCAGTTTCAGATGAAAGAAAATGTAAATCTTATTTAAGGGGGGAGAATGGAAGGCACTGTGCCACCAAACAATCCACCTATACACTAATAAATTAAACAGGGCTCTTCCAGTTTTCCCTGAAGTAAAAACAAGACTCATACAGGTTTCACTGAGTTCATCTACTCAAAACGTAGAAGCTTCTGATGACACAAACCTGCCAGAACATTCAAAAGGTCCTCGCATTTCCCTAATGCTACTACTACTAGTGCTTTATCTTAAATTTCTTTAATGCACAAAATTCTGTCCAGTGCAATATTATTTACTGCCTCTTGAGGAGCCATTTAGCACAGTGCTGCCACAAACACAGCCAGCTAAAGTAGGCAAATCTGCAACTCTTGTCATTCTGTACAGAGTTGTGTCTGGTGAGAGACTGTCACCATATACAGTCAAAGTCAATCTGGACTGCTGGACTCTAAAAAAACACTCATTCTAGTTCATACTCATTCTAGAAAAGGACAGACAGCATCCTCTTCCCCCCTCTGAGGTACCCCCTCCCCTAGATTTTCTCAATTTACCAAAGGAACAAAACAAGAAAATACACACACACACACCTTGTGAAGCTGCAAATCTTTAAGTGTATTTCTGACATCTGGACAACTATTGACGATCCTCAACTAACTGGGGGCTGCTTGAGATGGCAGCTCTCTCTTCCACAACATTTGGGAAGAACTCAATATGAAGTCAGATATTTAGTAGGGGATGAGTGAAGTATATATAGTGTTTTGGCAACCTTCTCCACTCTTTGTTCTTCAGTTTTGTTCAGCACTTCTCTCCTATGTTTGGCTTGCAGATCAAAGTCCAAAATTTGAGGGCTACAACAAGCCTAGTTTAGCATGCAAATGCAAAGATCAAAACCACCCGTCCTTTTCATGAACACAAACACAAACACACACACACACACACACACACACTTAGTCAAAAACCATATACAACCCCACTTCTGGCTCTGTCATGGGGAATATGAGATCCAAATTAGATTCAGAGAACAGAGGAAGTTTAGATTGGATCTGAGGAAGAAATTCTTTACTGTAAAGGCGGTGAGGCACTGGAATGGGTTGCCCAGGGAAGTTGTGAATGCTCTATTGCTGACGGTGTTTAAGGCCAGACTGGACAGAGCCTTGGATTGCATGGTTTAGTGTGAGGTGCCCCTGCCCCTTGCAGGGAGGTTGGAACTAGATGATGATAAGGCCCTTTCCAATCCTAACTATTCTATGCTTCTATGACAGGAGAGAGAAAATTAGCAGTCTGTCAGTTCCACCCACTCTAGCACAGCTAGCCATGAGCTATGGCATAAGCAATAATTTACATACTATGAAATTTCAAAGAATTACAGTCACTCAGCATGAAAATCCAGTGTTTATCTGTTTGTTTACTTTGGCCTTTATGTAAATACTACTCTGAGTATAAAATAATTTTCTGGATTGCTCAAGCATATTCAGGCATGGATATCTGGACCCATCATTCAGGTAGAGAATGACCTGTGCTCCAAGCACGGACAAGGAAATTCACTTTGAGTAGAGAGAAAGCAATAACCACTGTCATGCCTTAATGTCATTCAGCTCTTAGATTTAAAACCTAGAAATTCAGACTCATAAGGAACTACTCCAACACAAGAACAAGACTTCTCTCTTTCCTGTAATTTATAAACCTTCTCTACAAATGGTCCCATCTGGTTCAGGGAACCCATCTGTATTTCTCCCTTGATACGTCCCATCAGAGTCTGTACTGAGTTATATTCAAGATCAGAGTTTGATAGTTTTTTAAATAATGTCAGCTCATCTCTGATTCTTTTTTCCTCAAGGACTTCCTTTTTTGCTTCACACAAACATTGTCTTTCTACTGCCACAGTGACTGCTTTTCCTTTCTTTAAACAAAAAAAATAGATGTTAGAATAGAACGTTTCAGTTGGAATGGACCTGTAGTGATCATCTAGCCCAACTGCCTGACCAATTCAGGGCTGACCAAAAGTTAAAGCATTGTATCAAGAGCATTGCCCAAATGCCTCTTAAAAACTGACAGGCTTAGAGCATCCACCAGGAGCTGTAAGAGAGCCTGGTTCCAGTGTTCAACCACTCTTTCAGTAAAGGAATATTTCCAATGGCCAGTTCAAACCTCCCCTGGCGCAGCTCTGAAGCATTCTCATGCGCCCTGTTGCTGTATACCAGGGAGAAGAGATCAGCTTGAAACAAATTAAGAAAAGCCATGGAACAAATGAGGAAAAGCATTAGAAAGAGCAAGATGTACAGTAGTCAACTATGGAGGAATTATATGTTATTTAGGAGTCTGAGTCCCATCCCTGCCCCCCCCCTCCACCAAATGTATTTGAGGAAATAGAGCAGAACACTCCTCCCAGGTCAATGTTTTCACTGGTACTGAGTCAGAGTCATAGGGAATGAAATAATTTCTACAGAAAAGCTGGAGATTCAGTGTTACCCTAATCTGGTCATAAAGCAGGACAGATTGTTCAGTATCCCCTACTAAAGAACCTATAAAAAAAACTAGGTGTTAGCCTAGTCTACCATTTAGTTGATTCCTGAGTGGGTAAATAAAAGGATTACATCATTAGGGGAGGAATGTGGACAGCTCCTATTGATCCTCCCAAGGCCATTTAATTATTTATAATTTCCTTGATTACATGTGAGAGGGGTCAAATCACTTTTGTAACATGTAAGGTTTTTGTCATTTTTCAGCTGCCAAGGTAAATGATTATGTCTTTTTCCCTCTAGCTCCAGATGGGCTATTGTTGTTAATGTCCGTTATGTTAATAGAGTATGCAATATTAAGGAATGTAAGATATTTATAACAAGTTATAACAGAGCTATGACCGAAACAAATCAGGTATAAAATTTTAATGAATTGGTCCCTGAGCCTATTAATTTAGTTAGAGAGTAGAAAGCTAGCAAATATATTTTGTCTCTCTCAGGCACGGCAACAGGAGTAGAACATTAGCCAGGGTCAAACACTGTTGTACACCACTAAAAAGAAAAGAGTAAGTTCGAAGGTGACATACAGTTTAATTTCAGGAAGATTTCCTACTAACATCACTAACTCCAAACAAAAAGCTGAACTACTTTTTCCATAAGATGATCCTCTGTATCATACAACGTTGGAAATACACATATATAAAAAAACAAGATTGCAAAAACCTAGCAAAGGTCCCTGTTGGATTTACTGTTATTTGTAGTGGAATAACATTATATCTGCAGTCACAATGGTTTCAGTTCCTTCTGGGAAACAAAGAATGTCATTTTGCATATGTGAATACATACGCATATAAACATATCAGATATATTCATCTCAAGGAATATTTCCTTGGGATATATTCCTCACAAATTCCTACAGGATAGCTTTATAAACTGCTTAGAAAGTATGTCATCTTTTTTTCTCAAAAAAATGCATTCAACTTCTGTTTAATTCTTCTCCATTTTTTTATAAAGTCCTTCTGGAAAAATCCTAAGCAAATTATTAGTGGTAAAAAAAAAAATGCATTCTACAGATCATACGGCAAACTTTATTTTCTGCAGCCTTATTAAGCTACTGGCAGCATTTAGTACCAAACATGAGGTTTTTGCCAATAAATCAATGAATCAATCAATGAAGGGGGTTTTATTTGTTTGCTTTAATTTTAAGAGTTTGCTTGCTAACTTATAACTGGGAATGCATAATAGCTGCACACAAATTCACTTGCCTAATGAATATCAATCCAATCATGTGACTTGCTGTTACACAAGGCTTTAAGCCAGATATTTCATTTTGTTCCTTTCTCTCCCTTTCCTTCACTTCTATACTCAAATTTCTCACTTCATCTTCACCTGACTCAATTACCCTTCAGGATAATCTGTCCATACTTTTCTATATACCCACTTAATTAATAGCTCTGCCATTGCATTATGACTGTCAGAAATGTTACATTGGAAAGTGTTGGAGGTTATTTAATTACACTGCATTAAACCATTCATTCCCATCAAAATTATATTCCTGTACGCCCCCTTGACTACAGAAATAAACAGAGGAGATTTAATACTCTCTTTTCACTGACTCTTGACCACAAACATCACCACTACATAACTGAAATTATACCTCCCTGAACCAAATCAACTTAACCCAGATTCCTCCCAGAAATACCAGCTCAGCTACTGGAAATGTAACCCCACTGCATCACAAGTGATTCATCTGCAACATACTCATGCTTCTCACACAGCAGTGACTTCAAGAACAGCTCTAGATGGCTGCCAGAAAACAACATGTCTGGCATCCATCACTAAGGCCGCCTGCCAGCTCTGCACCAGTAAAAGCTTACCCAGATAGAGTCAGGGCTCAGTTTGCCTTGCTGGTCTGTTGGTTTGGGTTTTATTTTCCCTAACATATTTGTTGCCCTTTGTGATTCTTAGCAGTCTCCAGGATTTATGTTTTTTTTATGCTTCAATTGCCATATAAACCATTAAAAGCCCCATAAACACAAATATTAATGTACTAATAATGCATACTGATCTACACTGCAGAATAACTTACTTTTACTACAGTTCTGCTTTGTATAGAGTGCAATAAAAACAGCATCTTGGCATTTTACATTCACATCCTCTCAATTACTTTAATATCATTAATTAAGTTCTAAGTTTATAAGTTAAATGTTGTTTACTTTTCTGCTTGCCAACATGCAAATACAACATCAAATCTGAGAGTCAGGCTAGGTCATCTTCCACTTCAAGAACAACAATCAGCAGAAGCTGAATCTATCACTTAACTCTTTGCTTAGTGTTATCTGAGGAAATTCATAGAGCATGTGCCCCCCCCCAGGTGGGGCACACCATCCTAGAGATTTTCCTAACTGGAAAAAAACAGAGTGAGGGAAAATTCCTAACAGCTGTTTTTTTTTTGCTTGGTCAAAAAGGTATTAAATAGATACCATGGTTCACAAGATTCAACATTTGGAAGCCTTGACTGGTGACTGCTTTCTGTGAAATAATTGCTTATTGATATCTTTGCGCTCTGTTTCTTGTTTCTCTTCAAGTATTTCCCCAAGCACACAAAGAATCAACCCCAGTGGAATCAAACCAGTTGAAAGCTTCTTCTAAGAAGTGCTCGTAAGCAATCTCTCACACTCATACAACATGAAGAGCCTTATTCAATGGAGGAGATGGGAAATCTATTCTTAGTTATACCTTATAATGAGATATATGAAACTTGTTTCCATCGTATTTGGAAAAATATAAGAACAAGGTGAATTTCCAGGAGAAACATGAGTTAAACCTGTTGTTTGGATTCACTGCCTCTAACCAATGCCTTGGTAAAAGTTTAACTCAGGACACCAGGATCCAGACATCTATGAAGAGACTAAAAAGGAGGACCAGAAACTAATCAACATGGAAGGGCTCTGATTGATCTTTTAACACAACTGCTACATGACAAATAAAATCTTTAAAAGAAAACTTATGGCAGCAGCAACACAGAAGCATAACATGATCTAGTGAGAACAGTACCGCATTCTACTCAGCACACTCACTTTTATGTAGCGTGCAGGACTAGGATTAGACCACCACACTTACCACAGTTGGTTCCACACAAAGAGCAAGTGGGAAGTCAAAAGTCACCCCTAGAAGACTCATGAGGAATGAAGAAAGTATGTTCCTCATGATAAAACCGGAGCACTTTGGCGCACGCTGTGGCTAAACTGCTGATATTGCACATCCCATGCTATGCAGAGGGAATTTTAAAGCATCTTTCTAAGTTAATTTCTCACTAACAAGTACCTCGGAATTCAAGACACTGCCTACATTTCACAAACAGTTTACTGAAAGCTCAAATATTTAATTGCTATCAGATCACAGAGCTCACATTCTTCTCCACTCTGAGGCAAGACATTTAGCAAGAAAGCCAAAAAAAAATTTGTGAATGCTGAAACAATAAAATAACAATTAGTTGCATTAAATATCTCATTAAAAAAAATTATAGCCTGATAAAGTAGCAGAAAGGAAAAACATCTGGATGACAATTTAATTTATCAACTGTCTTCTATCCATTAATCTCGGGGTCTTTGAAATCCACTACAAAGTTCATCCTTGGACAGCAAGTATTATAACTGTCATGTCACTGAGAGGTAAACTGGGAAAGAAAGATATTTTTTATGTTTCAAGTCTCTAAAAAGAGGGAAAAGAAAAAAATCATGCCAACAGAAAACAGCAGAATGGAATCAGCAGTTTCTGTTTGTTTAGATACCACATCACCCTTTCTCTCAGCTTTATCGGAACAAATCAAAATAATATTGTCCTTATCAACAGCTATGACCACCATCCTGCTCTCTCTCTCTTCCCAGTCATACAAGAATCAGACCTCCCACAAATAAATACATAAAGGCTGTAGGAATTGTGCAGGTTCCAATGTCCAGAAACTCCTCCCACTCAGAAGTTGTTTACATTAAGCTTGTATGTCTTCAGATTTGCAGTTACCTCTGCAAAATGGCACATACTGATACTTCTGTTACGTAAAAGAAACCACCCTGGTGCATGATGCTAAGTAATAGTATGAGCTTTAAATAAAGAAATAAATTTTCTTGATTTGTCACTGAAAAACTCTGAGAGTGTTCCTAATGTCTGAAGATTTAGTCCTCAGGGAACAACAATGGCCAAGGATTACTGTTTATTTCAAATTTTAAATATATGCATGCAAAGATTTCCAAACTCTTCTTGATAAAATGCATCACCTAACTAACAATTACATAGAGAACATACATGAACTTGTTATAGTTGTTAAGTAGACCAAATACTACGTATGGCTCCAGCAAGTGGAAAGAAGAAAAAGCTTGGTGTATAGTGACCAGAAGCTGGCAGACCAAACACTACGTATGGCTCCAGCAAATAGAAAGAAGAAAAAGCTGTGTGTAGTGTGGCTTTCCTGAGCAATGGTGGCTGCCCAGGAAAGCCAAATCCTATAGCTAACAGTACCTTTCCCCTACTACCCCTGCCACTCTGGAGGGCTGGGAGCTCCTGCCTGGGGAGGAGAAAGCAGCAAAAGTGGTCAATAGCGGCCACTGTGACACTAAGTTAATTTTCATTGGAAAATATTCATTACTGAAGTACAACTTTTCCCCACTTTCCCCCAGTGGAGCCCAGCTGCAGAAGTCAGGAACACCTCAGAGCTCTGAAGTGGTGCAGAGTGGCGCAGAAGTGCAGCATATATTTTAAATTTCAGATTTTAGAAAATAACTTCCCTTTTTGTTCTTGGGCCTCAGGCTGACAGGAGATAAGGAGAACTCTGCAGTCACAGTGTTCCAAATATCCTCCACATCATCCCGACCTAGGGATAACCCTGAGCACTTGAGCCGCAAGATTTCCCTCTCCCCAACTGCTGGGGCATGGAATACAGAGGTATAAATGAAATACTCCTCTTTCTCTCCACTCAGCACTGCCATTCTCATAATCACTACCTGCTATATTTAGGTTTAATCCTAATGATGAGAAAACAAGCAATCATCATATCAAAAAGCAGCTTTAACATATCAATGCCTTTTAGCTCAACAATGTCCACTCTATGCTTCTCAAGAGAAAAATCAATTAGCAACAAGCAAGCCCACAGACTATGAGTTTTATTAACAGCTGTTTTTTTCAAGCATTAACAGGACAAAAGTATAATACTACAGAAATTTTACTGTAAGACAAAAATAGAGTTATTTTGTGGAAAAATGGTAAAGAAATTATATATTAAAGCAGCAGGGGAAAGGATTTGGAATCTGCATGGCAGCTGTTTCAAATAACCATAATTTGCAACTGTACTACAGATTTTTTATTTTACCTTGATAAAGTAACACAAATCTTTATGAACTGCATACTGTTGAATTAAAACTGCATACTGTTGAATTTTGGATTAAAGCATTACAGTTAAGGCTGTTTACTTCAGATATACAGAAGACAGTAAAGCTCATTTTCAAATAAAATTATCCACGGATCAGAAAGCTATGTAGAGACAAAATCGTACTGGGAAGAAATTCAAGCTAGAAGCAAATCACAGAAACACTGCCTTACTTGTGTAGAGTCTAGTACAGTGCATGTATATACAGTGTGCCTTGCATTTAGAGATCATCATTAAGAGCTTTATGTGCATCGCACCTCTGTTAAAAAAGCACTATTTTTCTTGAAAAACAGATACACATTTTCCTTCTGAGCCTGTTACTTTGCTCATTTTTTAAACAGCCCATCGTGAGGGTACTGTATAACTAAATACAAAGTGATAGTCCTCATTTCTCTTGCTTACAGTGATGATGCCACTTTTCAACAAACAGTTGACTTCTGGTTTACATCATCCTTTCATTAGCTCATCTTGCTCCTCTAGGTTATCCTAGCCATTCATCACTCTGAATTACACGCAAAAATGAGTCCAAAAATCATCTGATTTGCTATCCTCTCATACTTGCACAGCTTTCACCACAAAGCATAGGAGCACAGTCTTTTAACCATTAAGGGAAAGGAAATACATAAGCTCAGTTCTGGTTCTATTCCAATCTTCCACCCTCCCTAACCTGTAAGAGAAGCATCAAATATTTTAGGACATTTGCCTGTTTGTAAGTGGCTTGTATACTTGTGTGAGAAAATTAATAAGGAGCTAATCTAAAGTGATAGATGTTGTACTTCCATCTGAAACTTTTTTCTGTGGCCCATCTCATCCATTAGGAGGGTGAGCTCTGCACTGACACGTCTTGGTCACTAGAGCTCTTTAAGCCTTTCACCAGGGACTCCTGCCAGCAGAGCCTGGCTGGAGAGCCTTGCCACATCTCTCAGGCAGCTGCAACCACAACCAACTCATCGTCTTCCCCTCAGAACTTCCCAAATCAAACAAGGCAAACCTTTTTGAAGCCCCTATCCATCTTAATAAACATTACTGAACACAAGGTGCCCAAGACCATGCAGGGCTCAGATCAAAACTTGTCTGATCTCAGATCTCTGAAAGCAGGTCATAAACCAATCCAACTGCCCACAGACGCCTCAGTCCTCCCCTGCAGGTATTTGACACCTGCTCTACTAACCTGAGTGACTTCACATTTCTCCGGTCGGTTCTGGGTTAGAGATGCCCAGCTTCTTCCTCCTCAAGTCTATCTTTACTACAGAAAATGGCTTTTTAATGTCCTTTGTCCCAGAATTTATCTGTTATAAAGGTAAAATATTTCAGGCAGCAGCATGACTGACATTAAGAAAATAGTGAGCATAGAGCAGCATGGATTGCAGTCAGGCTAGCCTGTAAGAGACAGAAGTACGTGTTTGCAACCACAGCAATATGTGACAAAAATAAAACTATATTTTCCACCAGTGCTAATAAATGATTCGTATTTCTTTTGTCAGCAAGCTGTAATTTTTTTCCTTTTAAACTTTTATAGCATTCAAAAAATATCTTAGACCATAACTCAAGTTAGGATAAATGATGGGCCAAGAAAAACAGTGACTATAGGCAACATGGTGACTTGCAGCTCATCACTAAGGACTGTCTGAATGCAGTGCTCTGTAATTGTTACAGATTTTTCATACTTCCAAAGCATATCTTTTTAATGCTTGTTTTACAAACATTTATAACCAACTAAAAGTGTTTAGTGGTTATGAAAGAATCAGAAAAAATGCAATTGAAGGTTATGGGATAAATGAATTTGTACCAAAGTAACTACAGATTCACACAGATTTTGCTTTGTCGAGTTGGGTTTCTTTTCCCCCAACAAAGCTATTCCAAATGTGTGATAACATTAGTGAAAACAAAACCACATGAGTAGGAGGGAATAAAGGAAGGACCAGCATAGCCCTTGCTGAGTTTGTACAGCCTCTACAGATGCACTTATCAGCCATACAGTGTTCTCTCTCAATAGTGCCTACCTTTGCTGAATTAATATTTCTCTTCCAACAACATACACTTTGAAACAAAAATGGATTAAATGTGTTGCTTGAGTTTCCAAAGAGATATAACAGTTCCATTAATAGTGACCATATTTAGGGAAAAACACCAAAAAAGGTTATTTTTATTTGTTGCTCTTAAGGAAACTTGGAGTTAAGATCAAAAGGCACTTTGATTTGTTTGAAAGTTTTAAATGATCCATTTCCAGATTTTATGTAGTTAGTGTGCAATCTGTGAGTACTTGTGCCATAATGGAGAAGGAAGGCTCTTCAGCTCCACATGTCAGTGCTGTAAACATGTAAATCTGGAAAATATTTTCCGAGCAGGCAGCCATGTGTAAAATTTACAGAACCTGTCATGAAAGAACTGCAGCTGCAGAAGTGCAAACTTCTCGCTGCATCTTGAAGAATCCAGATGGGGGGATGTGAGAGATTTTTTATCCCAATATGGAGGGTTCCAGCTGGATTGAGTTGCTGGTGCCGCCAACTTTTAAAGCAACACTTCACCCAGCAATGAAACACTGATTATCCAATCACAAACAACAGAACAGAGGAATCTCTTTAAAAATAAAATAGGAAAAAAATCTTAAGATAATTACACCAGTATGTGAAAGACTGTGAGCTAATTTATGACCATTTTGCAGCATGTCCAGATGTCACTGCTCTGAGACCACCAAAGTTATATTACATGAAACCAGGGAAAAAAAAAAGTGAGGAAAAATATCAATTCAGAAGTGAAGAGCAATCCAGACACTCTTGAAAAGCAAAGGTACAAAACTGAGGTTTGAAATACATGTATTTGTATTGTATATGGTGCATATATATATATATATATACGCAAACACATTCAGTCTCAAAATCACCTCACCTTACAGTCCTTCTATGGAAACTTAGGTGGCATAAAGCTTTGACCACCTCTTTACCCAAGTACGTTCATCACTGTAGAGAAATGGGAAAGTTAGAGTTATGTTCCTCCCTTACTAACCCTATGGTCTCAGCTACTTGGCACCAAACCTCTATCCATCCACTGCCACTGTCAGCCGGTTTGAAAGTGCCAGCAGAGACTGATAGTCACTGTAAGCTTACACAACAAGGAATAATTCTGGGAAGGCTGAAAAGGAATGATAAGCACATCCCACTCATTTTCCTACATACTACATGGTCATCTTTCCTAGGTCATCTTCTTTGAAGATGCCAGGAAATAGAGACCAATATGCAGCAAAAATCTTCGTCAAGGCTTATAGTATACTGTACAGTACAGTCCACCAAAGCTTGGTGCAGTACGAAGAGTTAAGCAGAGAACCCAGTGATCAGTTTTCAAAAAGAAAGGAAAAGACCGATCTCCATTTGAGGTACGCTACCACAGTCCTACAGCTACTGTATGCAAGTAAGAATGTAGTTGAAGAACATACCAAATAGTCTTAAACAAAGATCACTATTAAATCACATACCTACAAAGATAAACTTGTCAAATTCAAATCCATGACCTCCCTGTAACGGTTCAGAAAAGTCTAGACTTTTTGTTTAAAGCTCATCTCTTGACACTGAAGCCAATTCTGAGAGATCATCTGTGTCAACCATCTTTAAAAATCTTCACAGAACTATGAAGTAGTTGCTTTCATTTATAGTTATATTAAAAACCTCTTAGGATATATTTAAAAATGACATGTATAAACTGCCAGATGGCACAGAAGACAACGACAATTTGATGAATATAGAAATCAGTGCAACTATTTCTAACACCACTAATATGTAATATTTGTGATATGTAATAATCTGGTATAATATACACTATTTCAAACTGAAATCTGCATTTAAATGCCAATATCCTCTCCTTCTGGCTTCTCACTTTATGACACTAACATAGGATCTCATTCACCAAGCCAATTGAAATTTTAATAAAAGAAAGCTGGAGTTTCTAATAAACTCCCGCAGCGAGCGGATAATACTAAACATCTTTAGCAGCATGGTGTTTTTTATTATTATTTTAGCTGTATATTAATATGATAGTATTTGTAAACTCTCTAGTGTCACCAGATTTATTTCAAAAGGCTTCTCTGCATTCTTTTGTGAAAAGTGCATGTGACAATGAAATAATAATTTCTGTGGGTCTTTACTATATAGATGTCTAAACTGAAAAAGAAGATACATCTCCCCTTAAAAAGGAAACTTTCGATATTACTTACTTGCCATCTGGGAAGACAGTATATTGAATTTTCTTGTTGAGGGCAAAATTATAACAGCAAGACTGGCAGCATTCACTATGTGAAGATTTGTTACAGATTTTGACACAGATAAATGCACATGCTTTCTCCTGGCTCAGTTCTGCATGCACAGCCAGGTGAAATGTGTATGGGATACACTGCCCAAACACCGGCCCAAACCCATGACTCCTCACAGCCATCAGCATGCCAGGCAGTTAAGAGAACAATTGCTTTACATATTTCTCAGACCTCATCAGCATCATTTGCAGCCCTGCAAAACACTGTCCATCCACAGAGAGCACTGGAAGGCATCCGACCGCAAACCCAAGCTTTTGCTTTCACCTTGGCAACAAAGAGCTTTTCCCTATGGGACCCAGGCTACTAGTCTGCCCCATCTTCTGTCCTGTCCCCCAGGCTTCTAGAATTGTAATGTCACTGGCATTAATAGATTAGTAGTTGCAAGAGACCTAATAGAGCCTTTTAAATCAATCCCAAAACGGCCTTTTGTCTTCAGCAGACACAGGGTAAGACATCTAGGAATCAAGTTCTCCTCTTTCGAGCACAAAAATATGTCTACAGTGTTTAATACAAGCAGGTTGCCTCCAGTATTTGTGTGGCAAATCAATTAGCAGCATGTTTAACAACATTTACATAAAACCTTGTGCTGATTTTCATAGATATTAAATTTAGCTTTCAGTTGCTGAAAACACACATACACAACTTTCTTATCTCATTGCAGGATAATAGCTGTGATTGTCATTGACAAAAAAAACCCACTTATTTGATTCCTAAACTGCCTGTACACTACCATTAATTCATTATCTCTTTCAACTTATTAGTTATGTTCTCAAGCTGTACAGTGTGCAAACACTAATTTGAACAGTCACCTGTCCTTAAAATGCCAAAGTTTGTATTAGGTTTTGGCAACTTAAAAAAAATAAAATGCATTCATTGGCTTGCAAATGAAATGTAGTCACAGAAAAAAATCCTTCCATAAGCTGAAGCAGCTCATCATTAGCATTCAAGGAATGTGAACACAAGCTTCATAGAAAAACCATTAAAATATAAGGCAGCTTTCAGCCTATTTTAAGAATTTCAGAGAAATTTTGCATTCCCTTTCCCATGATGCCATGGTGATGTCAGGCTGCATTTCAAATAAAATGACAATGAAATCATTTCAATTCCATGCAATGTGCAAAAAAAAAGTCAAATTTTCTCTTGGCAAACTGAAGTCTACAGTAATTAAGCACTGCTGTGTGGGTGGCAGCTTCTTCCTCTGAAGTCAGCCTGAGATAATTACCATATTAAAGTCAAAACATCATGTGCTGCGCTGATAGATAGATGGATGGAGAGATTGGGCATCTATTAAATGATCCATTTTGTTATGCTCCCTGGGAAATGTGCCACTGATGCCAATTAAAAATATATATTCCAAGTGAGTATTTCTAAGTGACAAAACTTCTACTCAGTAAACTGAATTTATTATTTACTGATCATGAAGTACTTAAAGACATAAAAAAGCCGGACAGATAAGAATCTAGAAGGAGAATTCCATACGTTACAAAGTTCACATACCCTCATTACCCAATTGCCACATTCACATAATGCTGTCTACAACACCATTTTTAGCTAAAGTATCAAGCTATTTCTTTTCCATCATAAAATCCTTACTAAGGTGGAAATACAATACAGTAGATAAAACAAACATCACCTAAGACTTCCGAATTTGCAAAGGTTCTGTTGTAAAAAACGTTCTTTTTTACTTTCAGTAATAAAATATCCCTCAGTACATATTCATAATTAAATATCTTCAAGTCTACATTTTTGGTGTCAGAAAAGTAAATGGACCAAAACTAAGGCATACCAGCAGTGATTAATCGGTGCTATTTGTTGAGATGTACCCCTGTGAGGCTTAGCATGATAAAAACACCCAAAAAATTTCCATATGGAACTAGTATTAACATGTATTACCAACACTCTTTAGTGCATACTACTGTCACTGCAACAGTGAAATGTTTCCTCTATTAGGATGTGAAGAAAATGCTTCCAATAAAGCTTAAAGGTAGCACTCTTTTTTCTGCATTAGATTTGGATTTCATTTGCAGTGATTTCAGAGCATAGCTGCTTGCATTCACATTGATTTAACCTGGTATCGTAATATATTTATGTCGTGCTTTAAGGGCTAAAGGAAAGAGTTTGCTATTAGAAGCATTACAAAAAAGAGCTAAATCTCCATTCTATCAACTGTGCAGGTTATATTTGATCTCATTTAAATGCTCTGAATGAGATTTACTCTTCACTGTTGCTATGATAAAGGTCACGGAACTAAAACTATATCTCTTTAAAATTAAGGATAGGAATTTCTGAGGCTCAGAAGAAGGGCTTTTTCATATTGACCAAACATAAATTAAAAGAATGTCATATGAAAATACACATGTGCTGATATTAAAATGCAAATGGGTTTTCTCAGCAAGAAATCAAAACAATTCATATTTTATCTTTAATATTAGATTCAGCTCTCGCTCTGAAGCACCTTGCACAAGGTAGTCAGATTCCAGAGAGGCCAGCATTTGAGTAAGCCCAGTATTTATGCTACTGCCTACAGAAAACTCTGACAGTCAGTCTTAAGACCCTTCTGTTTAACAGAGTTAAGCTAATACCCTAGGCTGAGTGAAGCTTTAAAGTGATCCTAAGGAAAGTTTAAGAATCTGCAAGGGCTCAGACTCACAGCAGCTGTAAGCCAAACACATGATTTGTAACAGCACAATTTATTCACAGTTTGTATTGTATTTTCAATAGACAATTTGCAATACTAGCATAATTCAATTTTTGATGCACAGTATAATACACATCATTTTTGGTATACTAACATGCATATACCTTTGCTACCTCTTAGGAGGTATTTAACACAATGACACAGAGCTGTGAGAATGAAAAATCCACATGTTCAAAAGAAAAAGAAAGGAAAAAATGGTTCTGTAAAATACTGTAACTGGGGCAGAGCAAACAGAATAAGGTGGACTGTTTTTGCTATCCCCTTATTCAAGACCAATGGAGATACTGCAAAGCTACTTTAGTCTAACAAAAACAGTTCTATCAAATTCTGACAACAAATTCAAATCCTTCCAAAACTAAGAGGTTAAATAGTAACACTAGTAAATTAAAAGATTTACAAATAAATAAAGATGATTAAAAATTAACAGTGAACTGACTTTAGAAAACGGTACTCAAAAATAACCTATGTAAAGCTAGTTTAAAATGGCTCCACATTTTGAACTGCTCTCATTTTTCATTTTTAAGCATTTTTTCAAGATTTTCTTTGTAAACTTTAAATTTTCCCTGCAAATTATGAAATTTCAAATTCTCCAATACCAATATAAACTCAAGGGGTGACATTCTGAAAACCAGAAAGATTGCATCAGGTGAGTAATCAGGTAACAAGAGTACATTTTCTGTGAAAAAATCAGCTTTTAATTTAAAGGTGATCATTGCCAATAGCTTCCAACACACACTCACTCCACCACAGTCATCTTTGACAGTCCATTTGCTTTTTGGTTCCCAAGTGCTGCCAATCAGCTGCTGTTTACAAAAATGCAGAATATTTAAATCCCTTAAAAGTTATAAGTTTTATTCTTATTTAAACTGCCTTTTTCTGCAGGTAGCTTAAGATACCTTCATTAGTTTCTGCATTTTATTTTACTAATATTCAAACATAAAATGTAAATAATCTTTGGTAATTAAAATCAAGAATTTGTACAAAAGCACAAGTTCGATTTACTGCCATCCTTCTCACCCTCCTCTCAAGCTTTATCCACAATCATAAAACCCAATTTAAAAAATAAAAGATCAAGAAGCAGTTCTCAATCCCCAAGAACATTCATCCTCTCATCATCGTAACAAACAGCACTTGATTATAAATTTTGAGGACAAATCAACATAAAAGGACATCTTGGCACATCTACTCTTCAGTCTAATGTGAAGACACCTTCCACAGGAGGCAAAACCACTTATAGACCTGTAGGTGTCCTTCTAATTCCTAATAAATCTCTCTTCAATTCCTGGCATTGCACTTGCATTACTTATCAACCCTTCCTGTAGACAGGTTTTCTGATGTAACACAGAGAAAGAAGGAACTTGTCAGGGGCCTGTCGACCAGTAGAATTTCTGGAAGGATCATGAAAATTGAATTTCACAGGTCTGACTTTCCCCTCACTAAAATCTGGCACAAAGAAAGTTATTTTTGACTTGTGCCATCATCAGGCACACTGTTATTGTTCCTTTCATCAGACCATCACACACAGCCTCAGACTTCCCAAAATTTCACTCTTACTCTCTGCAGTCACAATGGCCTTGACATCAAAGTTCTAGAAAAAAAAAAAAAAACACTGTAATGTAGAATCATAGAACCATAGAATAGTTTGGGTTGGAAAGGACCTTAAGATCATCTAGTTCCAGCCTCCCTGCTATGGGCAGAGACACCTCCCACTAAACCATGCCACACAAGGCTAGGTCCAACCCAGCCTTGAACACTGCCAGCGATGGAGCACTCACAACTTCCTTGGGCAACCCATTCCAGTGCCTCACTACTCTTACAGTAAAGAATTTATTCCTCATGTCCAATCTAAACTTTCCCTGTTCAAGTTTGAACCCATTACTCCTTGTCCTCTCAGTACAGTCCCTCAGGAAGAGACCCTCCCCAGCATCCTTATAGGCCCCCTTCTTATAGGCCCCCTTCAGATACTGGAAGGCTGCTAGGAGTTCTCCATGCAGCCTTCTCTTCTCCAGGCTGAGCAGCCCC
>JASSUY010024531.1:0-28547 GCA_032466535.1 Forpus xanthops
CCCGGCCCCGTTCGTCGCCGTTCCCACCGCCGCTGCCCTTTGGGCTGGAGTCGGCCGAGAGCGCTTCTGCCCGCGGAGGTTTCCCCTCCGCCGCTTCTGTGCCCGGCGCCGCCTGGCCCTTCCCGCCCGTGCGTTTGAAAGAGCCTGCACCTGATGATGGTGCTCCGCAAAATAAGAGGCTATAGGTTGCTTTATTTGGACTCACCCCTTCTCCTCCCACCTCATTTTCCCCCTCCGAGTGCTCACACTTTCTGCAGATCGTGTGTGTGCGAGTGCCTGTTTTTATTATTGCCCGTCCTTCGCGTCCTTAGTCATATCCTCACCAGATGAGTTGGTGGAATGACTGAATTAGAGGCGAAGCAGTGGGGGGATTGTTGTGGTGTGTGCAGAGTAGCGATGTAAGGTTACCTCGGTGCTGCAAACGCCCGTCATCCCCTCACCGCTCCGGGGAGCCGGGGAAGTTCTTGCTGGGCTACGAGCATGCAGCTTCACGGGCATTCCGGCTAGCAAAGACATGTCAGTCAGCACATAGCATTAAAAGAGCCGCGGAACCACCGGCCGGCGCCCGCACGCATCACCCCGCTATCCCTCACCGTGGTATCCCTCCGGAGCCGCCGCGGCGGGGGCTCAGCCGCAGACCCAGACCTGCAAGGGGTTGCCAAAGCACACGGCAGACAATAGCCGGGGAAGCAGCTTTCCCCTCAGCACGTTTAGCCACAGCCTCCCAGCAAAAGCAAGCTTAGAAAATGGTGCACCTACCACACAAAGCCCAGCAACAATTGCGGATCCTGCAGACAATGGCATGATGCAGCCATGAGCATCAGGATACCCCAGCACATTGGGATGGGGGGGGTGAGAGCACCTCCTGGCCAAGCCCGCATGCAGTGGCTCTAATCTAGGCATACAAAAGACATCATTTCTTGCAATTAGTCAAATACCAGCGCCTGAATCCACAGCACGGTACTCCACCCACGGCTGCCCTTAATGTCTAAACCGTCCCTTCCCCGAGCTGCGTGGTCGTATTTACAAGCGGACTCGATCTCTAGTTTGTTTGTTTGGCTTTTTAAAGGAAAAGGAGGAAAAAAAAAAATCCCCTTACAACACGTGTAGCCAATCATCGCAACTCTTTAATATATCTCTATAAAACAGTCATTAGAAAGAAGAAATGCCCTCCTTCCTCGCCCCCTCCCTCGCCTCCCCAGCCCTCCCCTCCTAGAGCGTTGCCTCGCTTGGCACAATGCATAAGATTACCCTTAACTGGATCCTATTAAATAATTCAATGGTGGCGGTGTAATTTTGGTTGGAAACTGCACGGATTTCCAAGTCGTGACTGTAAAAGTGAGTAATGTGCTCTGGCTGCGTCATGGCTCCAGTCACAGATGGTTCCAAACTGAGGAGAAATCGTGACTTCGACTTGAGACGTCCCCTCTCCATGAAAAGACCATCCAATCGCAGCGGCGCCGGGGGCAGCCGGACTCCACGGGGCTGGCGACGGCCCCGTCCTCCCGCCCATGTGTGTGCGGTGCGTGTCCGTGTGTCCGTCCGTCCCTGTGTGTGTGTGTGTGTGTGTGTCTGCCCGTGCCTGCGCGTCTGTGTGTATAAAATCCTCAACAAGTTGCAGAAGGGGAAGGGAGAGGAGGGGTTAATCCTGGGGAATCTTCTGCACCTAGTGAGATCGTGACCCTCCCACACAGTACAGTAACTTATATACATACCTGGAGGAAGGGACGCTTTGCTTTGGGCTTTCTAAAAAAAATAACCCAACAAACCCAACCAAACAACCCCCAAAACAACCCAAAACAAACCCAAACACTGGTGGTGATGCTTGCACCCGCGCGGGACCCCCGGAGCGGCCAGGGACGCGCCCCGCCAGGTAAGTGCTGGGGGTTTTCAAACTTGTGTGCTGCCTGCGCTGCCCGGCCGCCCCTGCCCGCGCTGCCCGTCCTGCCCGTGCTCCGCTCCTCCGCGCCGCCGCCGCTGCTGCTGCTGCCGCCGATGGGGCTCGCCGGGGCTCGGGGTGCGGGAAGCTTCGGTGCGGGATGGGACTGGCGCGGAGGCGTCTCGGGTGCGTTTCCCGCGCTCTGTGCACTTGGAAGTTCTGGAGTTTGGGCCGAGGTCACGGCCGCCCCCTCCGGTTCCCCCCGTGGGGGTCCCTGTCCCACGCGGGCGGGACGCGGCGTTGGACGGGTGTTTTTTTGCCGTTGCTCCTGCTGCCGTCGGGCGCGGGCGGGGCCGCCGGTTCCCCGCAAGGGTTTTGGTGGAAGAGCCCCTGGAGTTCAGTGACAGGTCCTGGAAACTTTCTACCAAGCGGGTGTCCCCGTCGCCGGCCGTGGCCCGAGTGGCGCAGCGCCCACGACGGTGCCACGGCGCTAGGGAGGAGCAGAGCGGACGGGGCGTCCCGCCGCCCCCGGAGGCTCGATGTCCCCTCGGGGCTCCCCGTTCTTAGAGAGGGAGGGAGGACACGGGACAGCGGGTCCCCTTGTCCTCATCTGCCCGCCGGGAGGTGGCGGGCGGCCCAGGGCACCCCTGGTGGGGTGTGTGCGTGTGGGGGGAGAGCAGCGGCTCCTCGCCCTGAGGGCCCCGGCGTCGGGGCGGGCCTTTAGCTTGACGGCACCGCATCGGAAGCCAGACAGCTGGAGAAGGGCGAAGAAGGGTCGGGGGTGGCCCGGCCGTGCTCTTGTCGCGGATTTGGTGATGAATTGAACATGAAGAGCGATTTTAGGGGGGGGGATTTTTTTCCCTTTTTTATTTTTTTCCTATTTTTTTCCCCCCATTTCCCCCCTTTCTTTTCCCCCTTCCCCCCTTCGTTCCTTCCTCCCTTCCCTCCCGTTCTCCCCTCTTTTCTTCTCCTCTCTTTTCCCTTCCCTCTCCTCTCCCTCTTTCGGGAAAAAAAAATGGGAAAAAAAAAATAGGAAAAAAAAAAAAAAAGGGAAAAAAAAAAAGCGATCGAGGCGCTGGGCGGCGCCTCCTGATTGGTGGGTGACGATTTTAGCCCGCACCAATGAGCTGCCCGCCTGCCCTCTATTTATTTAGCGCTCAGGGGGGAGAGTTTTCTCTTTACGCAGCGCCCGTGCCCAGCGCCGGAGCCTCTGCGCGGAGCGGGGCCGCGGACACGCCGCGCTCCGACACGCTCCCGCGGCCCCGCACCGCCGGCCAGGCTGCGGGGGGGGTGGGGGTGGTGGTGGAGGAGGGGGGCAGCGGGACATCCCCCCCACCTCCTCCTCCTCCTCCTCCAACCACCACGACCGACACCCCCCCCCCCCTCCTTCCGCCGCCTCGCCCCGGAGGGGTCCCGGGTTTTCGGAGCGGGACTTGGTGGGGACGGGGGGGTGGGGACCCGGCGTGGCGGGGAATGGCGGAGCCGATCGCCCGTGGGTCCTTGTGGATGTTGTGGTGGCAGCCGGATGGATGGATGTAGGAAGCAGCGGGAGACTTTGCCCTTCGCGAATCTTTTTGCGGTCTGGGCTTGCTGTACATAACTACCTACCCGGGAAGCCCTTACCCCAAAAAGCATTCGCGGAGGGCGCATTCGCCGAAGGAGCAGCAGCTGCGATCGCCGAGCCTTGGACTTATCTAGACTCTGTGGGCTTCTATTATTAATTCCTGGCACCTTACCCTTTCCCCCGTCTAGACCCCCCCCCCCCCTTCCCTCCCCCCCATGCTGTGAGTGTATATATGTGTCTCCCTAGATATATATGTAGTGAGAGAAATAAACACCCTCCCCCCCCCCTTCCTACTCCGCTTGGTCCCCCAGACGTTCAAATATTCACCGTCGTCTTCTACTAGCTTAACTTTTTAATCGACCTTTGCCTATCGGAGCAGATCCCACGTTTATTCGGATAAATGTATGGTGGTTTTTATTTAATTAATGGAAAAATAAAAATAGAATAAAAGTTCCTAAAAGTTCTCCTACCCTCCCCTTCCCCCTCCCCCCCCCCCCCCCGGTCTAGGACATAGCCGTGTTTTAAGAAATACGGGTGTCCTAGCTGATCGAGATTAATTCATAAAAAAAATCTTCGGAGCGATTCATGAAATGCTCTGTAATCGGGAGCCTCGTCTTATTTCGAGGTGGGGAGGGTGGGATTTACTGGGATCACCCCATAAATAATAGGGAGGGAGGAGGAGGGGGAGGCGCGCGGAGCCGCCGCGGTTTGGGGGAGACCCCAGTTAGCAGGAGATGCACCATGGAAGCGCTTGCCAAAGGCGCCTCCCTCCCCCCTGCCCACTTCCAACCCGATTTTGAGCAAGTTGCAGTCCAGCGATCTCTCCGATCACTCTTTCCCCAAAAGCTAGTGCCCCCGAAAAGGGTAAAAAAGGCAGAATCCGGGGGAAAACCCAGCCGAGGCGATGCTTTTGGACGAGGTGATTGCAAGCGAGCAAAGCAGCATCAGCACCAGCTCTCTGGTTCTGAAACTGCCTTGTGCATGCATACAGCACTGAGAGCATCTCAGGCAGGAGTTGGGGAAGCTGCATTTTCCCTCTCTTTGCAGTAATTACCAGCCCGGATTCCGTGGGCAAGAAATAAATAGCAAAGAGAAATCCTCCCTGCTTGCCACCCCCCAAAAGAAGGAGCGATGAAGAGCAGATCTGTCCGTGCAGATCAGCTTCGTGAAAGAGACAAGAGCTGAGCAGCAAGTTGGGAGCAGAGTGGCCGCTCGGCGCGACACAGGGGCCTATGGTTCTCCCGGCTGTAAAAGAAAAAGGGAGGGGGGGGGCGATGTGATACCTCAACAGTTAGAAAGTACCAGGGCTCTCCCCTCTGCCCCCCCCCGACAGCGGCACGGAGGGAGATCCTGCTGGGAAAGGGCTGATCTTGCATTTCAGGGAAGCCTGCATTGGAGAGATCGGACGAGGACCACAGTCAAGGATAAGAGTTAACATTTCTCGAGAGATAAAAGAGATTTTGACGACCCGTTTGCACTTTAGAAAAGAGTAAAAGGCAGGCTAAGGGATAAGCAAGGAAAGAAGGCGAAGGAAAAGCCTCTCGTTGCTCCCCTCCCTCCTTTCCTTCTTGCTCAGGACACGTAGCTTGAGCACTAGCTGGCTTGATGAAAACAAAGGTGGAAGGGTCACAGCATCTTTCAAGTAGACTCGCGTTTTCATAATTATTTACCCTGTTGTACTGAGAGCAAAAAAAGACGTTTGTCCTTTTCGGTTGCCAGCAAACCTATTTTGCAGGGGGTTTATTCATGTGAGCATATTCTAGAGGAAGAGACAAGGTACTAGAGGGAACTTGGAGGGGAAAAAAAGAGGCGAGAGAGAGGAGTGATGAGAGGGATGAGCCAAGCTAAAGCTAGAAAAGCATCCTTGCTCTTCCTTGCCTAGCGTCGTCCCTCAAGAGGATTGAAACCAGGAGTGATTTGGGGGGGCAGCGAGTGGCAATGCGAGCCACGGTGGTGCAGCTCCACGTCTCTTTACCTCGCCAGCCAACTGTTGCTGCCATGCTAAGGGCTGCTGCAGCTGCGGGCGGCAGCGGGGAACCGCTCCGCTCTGCTCGGGGGCTTTCCCGGCCGGGCTCCGCAGCCGCCGCCGCTCCGCAGGGCTCATCTTCCCCCGCCCTCCATGCCCCAGTGTGTGCCCTCGCCCCTCGAAGGTCTCTATTCGCAGCAGCAAAGCCTGTCACGTCGGGCGGGCCGGGCCGCTGCCCTGCCGACCGGGCACCCGCCCCGGGGGAGGCCCCGGCGATCTCCTCCTCTGCCGGGGGTCGTCCTCACCTCCCCCGAGGTGCAGGGCCGGGGCTGTGGGCAGCAGGAGGGTCTCTATGCTGTGTGCTCTGTGCGTGTGTGCGTGTTCCTAAGGGGGAAAGGGCCGTGAGCTCGTCCCCGCTCGGCGCGGAGGCCCCAGAGGGAGCAGGCGCCCCGCTCCCTGCTAACCCTGCTCTCCCTCTGCCTTTCCCCTCAGGTGCGGCCGCGCCGTCGAGGCCAGAGGCGCCGCGGGAGCAGCGAGGGCCGCAGGCAGGTGAGAGCAGCGGCTCCGCGGGCTTTCCCCACACCCCGCGGCTCCCTCGGGCTCAGGAAGGGCTCAGGGAGCGCACACAGATCAGGGAACAGGGCCGGGAGCTGTGGGTCCCATCCCCGGCCTCCCCTGTGAGCCTGGAGGTGGTTACAGCCAGGCCCGGCCTAACACCGCGCTAGGCCGCTGCCAGGCAGGGACCCCCAGCTCAGGCAGGGCCCAGGGCAGCGCCCCCAGCTCAGGGGAGAGCCCAGGCTGGTGGAATGGAGGTCAGGGCATCGAAGGAGACAGGAAAATCCCCTTAAACGTTGTGTAAACTGCACATGCCACAGCCGTCGCATTGCTTTCCAGTGAAACCTCTCGTCATAAGAAAGTGGGGAAGGAAAAGAAGTTAGTGGGCTTTGCCTAAAAATCTCCTTTTTAACCTCATCTTTCCCTCTTTCTTCACTACGTAACGTTCTCTTCCACCTCGTAGCTAAATGCCTCGTCCAACATTTGCAGTCCTTGTGGTTTTTTTTGTCTCGTAGGTCTCCCTTTATTTATTTATTTATTTAACATCCACGATCCTTCAGACAGCCAGCACCCTTTATTGCCTACCACTGTATTCCTGAGGTAGAAGAAGGAGAGGCAAACTGATCAATAACACTTGTTTTAAGAAGAAAAGGACCCCCTCCCAGCAAAGCAACAAAACATATTGTGGCTTTCTGTCATGTTTTAGCCATCGTCCCCTGCTCTGTTTTCCAGACCTGGGGATTATGACTAAAGGGGAAATAACATTCCAGGTACCAAATTCCAAGTTTATAGATAAGTAACTACAGCAATGTTTTTTCGCTGTATTTTGAATTTTAAACCCAACGTATGAGTAAATAAATCACAAAGGGAGGCTTTTTGCAGGAGGTCCATTTTTGTCCTTTCCTTTTAGCACCTGATTTCTCGACGGCCGTTATCTGCCCACGAATTGCTACGTGTGATTTGCTGTGAAGCAACAAAAATGCCTTCCTCCAGAAAGCCTCCATCACGTGCAGATGTGTGCAGAGGTCAGAGGCTCTACTGCCTCCTGACTCAGGTCAAACACTTTGTCAGGACCCGTCAAGCTTTGCAGTGATTTACTTGTATCAGCTGCTTTACCACCAAAATAGACAAACTCTGCTCGTGTCAAGGTAGGAAAGAAAAGCAGATCCTCATAGCTTAAGATGGAAAAGGCCTCTTAGAGCCTCAAGTGAATCCATGTCCTAGACCAGCATCTAATGTCCCCCAAAAGAGGATGTATTTAATATGAAACTAGTACTACTCTCGAGGTTTTTTCAAAGGTCAAGGCATACATTGCTAGGAGCATGGGGTCAGTGCATGTTAATTTATGTCTGTTACTGCACTTAATACAATTATATAAAGGCCTATGAATAGAATTGCTGCTTAAGGCCTCAGTGCCTCCTGTATTCCTGTCAGTTTAGGGCTGAGAAATACCTCCAACCATCTGTAAAGAATTGCTTTGTGAGCACAGGCCTCATGAAATAATGATTAACACTCTTGCCCTCCCCTCCTTCAAGCCCCCCTTTCCCTCCCCATTTTTATTAGTATTTGAATCTTTTGCAGATCATCTCCACATCACTTCTCATTCTTTCTCTTTTAAATCTGTTGCCACAAATACATTAGGCTATAATATTTGCATTAGCTGTGGTATGCTGCCATCACATACCTGGCTATAGAGATGGCTCTAATACAGGGCACACGTAAATTAACTCTTACTTTTATTACCACGTTTTCAGGCAAGTTTTGTGGTGGTGATTGGTTGTGTAGCTTTCAATGCGTGTCAGCTCTGGCTGCAATGCTACCAGTTGCTAATATACTTTTGGAGGGGCTTCTTGCAGGAATTAAAATCAATGCCTTTTGGCTTTTATGTCACTGGACACAGCCCAGGTTCAGTGGGGGCAGGTTGATGTCATGTCCGTGTCGTGTGTGGTGTCCCCCCCAAAAAAAAAAAGAAGTTATTATTTCCCTTTCTTTCCCTGAAATATTTTATGGGACTACTTAGGAAACAGTAAGGAAGATTCCTTGACTGGCAGTGTCTGCACAGGTCTGTTTTGCCAAACTATTCCCACTGTTCTCATCACTTGGAAGTGCTGTGATACGCAGTAATGCAGTGAGCAGTTGTTGCAGCATGCCTAGCTGCCACTGCATTTATAGGGAGCATAAGAGGGAAAACCCTGATGAAGCCTAATTAACAGTAGAAGTAGTAGGAAAGGTGCGCAGATCCCTGGTACTGCAGACGTGATAGGGAGTCTGAGGGGAAATGGAGGGTGTGTGTTTAGCAAACTTCAGAGAGGAGCACTAAAGCAGCCAAACTGAAATGAGACTGTGCTGTTTCACTTTTAATTCCTATTTATAAATATAATCTGTCTCCATTTGTAAATAGAACCGTGAAAGGGATGCATTTGGACCTGCAGCAGCGTCCATGGACGTTTGGAGCAGGGAGAAGAAGTTGCATGTTATTTAAATGCAGGCAATGTTCTGTATAAATGACCTAGTATTGTCCAGAACAATGCACAGAGGCACAGGGTTGGTTGCACACGTGTGTGCACACGTGCACGCAAAATACATAGGTATGTGAATATAAAATGGATTTTCTTTTCCTAGCATCTCTTTTAATTCTGGGCAGTCAAGCTTCTTAATTTTGAGGGAGTTACAAAAATTATCCCTGTGAAACTCAAAGTTCCCACTTAAAAATAGGAAGTGATGCCAGTGTTTTCGTTACCATATTTGATGCTGTTTGGATGGGTTTAGAAGGATGATAGGAGATGCTTTATTATTATATTTGCACATGGAGAAATGCATCACGAGACTCATTTCTAATGATGAGTCTCATTTCTGATACAGATTTAGTCTCTGTAGAACCTCCCTGGTGTTGGTACACACTGGCTGCTCTGCATGGCCACAGTACGGCCTCCAGCATAGTTCAGGTGCTTCCTGTGACCTGTGTTTCATGGGCTGAGCAATACGTGTGGTGACAAGAAGATGCATTCTGGTACCTCTGGTACCTGTGTTTGTCACCAGGATGCAGTGTTAACCTCCTTGGGAGAAAAGGGACAATTCCCTCATGTCCAGGCAGAGATGAAATGTGACCCCTGTGTTCGTGCAGCATTACCAAACTGTGCCATTGCTAGTCCTCAGGTCTAGGCATCAAGTTGTTCGCTTCCAAGCAGGCGTAGATGGGAGACATGTGGGAAGAAAAGGGAGGTGAATTTAATTTCCCATTGATTTTATTAGAGCATTCCCCCATCTGCAAACCCCCTTCTCTGAATGTGGCATATCCCTGGTTTCCTCCTGTTCTCCTCGCTCTACCATTGCAGCAGCTTTGTCTCCAGGAGGCGGCCAGGTTATTTTCTGAAGTCACCCCTTTGCAAACCAGTGAGGTACTGAAAGGGTTATTACCAACTTCTCCCAGGTTGGAATCCAGGTGGGCATGCAGGTTTTTAAACAGGGCTTGGAGTAATGTGAGTTTCTAGGCCGAGGATATAGTAAACAGTTCACTAAGAATAAAGTCAGGGTGTGCCCAGGAAAATGTGTTCCATCATCCCTTATTTTCGATGAGCTGTAAGTAAACACTATGGGATAGTGCCATGCTACATAATGTAAGCCATCACAGGCTCCTGCCCGAGTGGACGAGGTCCAACTGCCTGGGAATCCCGGACATTCCCAGTTAGCAAACCTGCCTGAAAATGGGAATTGCAAAAAGTTTTCTTTTTTCTCTGAGAATTCAATTGTTGTAAAAAATAATGCATTTTCAAAATGAGTGCTTGGGTGAAGGGATAAAAATGGAGAGCAGTGGGAACCTGCCATGGAGAAATTACATCTAGTTTTAAGAGACGTGATTCTTCCATTTTAACTCCTCGAATTATCTGTCCTCATGTGAACAGTTCTACCCGATCAGTGTGGGAGGCAGAAAGCACTGCCTGGGAGTCAGGCCCCACAGCACCCCAGAGCTTACGGCTTTCCTGAAGCAAATAAGGTTATTTTCCAAGGGAGGAACTGGGACAAGCACTGAAAAAACATGTGCTATTGTGCAGCTTGTCACATTATAGTCCCAACTGGATGGATGTAAGACCATACCTATGTTGGTGTCCACCCTCAGTGCAAGGAAAGGATGGAAAGGAGGAAGTGCCCTAGGGGACAGCGTGTTTGGTCTTGTGCTGAGTGAGTGGCACATACTGTCCACTCAGGAAGGAATGCCAGCATTTCCTGGGAGAGAAATAAAGGTGAAAAAGACCAGTTATTAGGAGAAGGTCTGGGGAGAAGTGGCCAACAGCCATGACACCATCAGCGATTTCACCTCAACATGCACAATATAGGGTCAGCAGTATTTAACATAGGTACCATAAGCTGTGAGCATCCAAAGACAGACAACACAGAAACCACTCAGTGCCCTTGCCCTTCTCTCTGGAAAGCCTGGATGGGTGACTTGCTAAAATACTGCCCGTTTGGCATAGCTGCCTATGTCCATAGTGGCAAGCTGATGCCAGGTCTTGATCACTTTGTGGTTTCCTTTCTAAACCTCTTTAATTACATTGTTATATTTCAGTTAATTTTCAGCATGTGCTCCTATGCTCCGTTTCGTCACACTAGAAATGGGCAGTGATTTAAGAGCAGAGAAGGCAAGTAGAAGCAGTGGGGGGAAAAGGGAGGGATGTACATAAGCTATTTATCTGTTAAGGGAATGTGAAGAATCCTGACATACATGTTAGAAGTTCTCACTGTGCCAACATGTTTGCCAGTTTTGATGCAGATACTCATTGCTAACTTACTGTTTGTTGGTACACCTCCGGTGCAGGGATGGTGCAGTGAGGGGTCCCCTGAATCTACCCGCATGGCCTCTTGCTCCTCAGAGAGTCTTCAGCCCATGTTCCCAAACAGGGCCAGGCAGAAACCCTGGTTGGAAAAGGAACTGAATTTCTTCTTGAGGAGGTAGAAAGAGAGGGACATCCTGAAGTAGGAGGAGAGATGACATAGCTTTGTGGAGTGTCGTTTCTTTTGGCACTATATTTGATAACTTTCTTTTCCTTCCAAATCAGGATTTAAGAAGCCAAAAAAAAAAAAAGAGAGAGATGAATTAGCAGAGTGACACGTAGGCTTTAAAAGGCCCATGTCTGTTGGTTCCCAGACTCACCCTCATCAGAGCAACGCTTCTCAGTCACCATCCTTACCCTCATGGGAACATCTGCTGGGGAAGTATGATTCGGCACAGGTAGAGAAATGACTAAATGCAACTCATGACATGAATGTGGCAGTTCAGTCCCCTTTCTTTTCATTTCTTAAAGTCTGTTTTCCCCCCACTCCTGTTTCATTGTTCCTCCTCCTGCTTTGTCCTAACTCAGGCATACGCACACTGTCTCACTTGTTTTCCTCCTGTTGTGTCTCCCAGATTTTCACCCACCCCTATGGACACTAGTCCCTGGAAAGGGCCCACAGCTGATTCCACTGCTACACTTGCTCCTCCCACCTTGTTTCCTATGATGCACAAGATAAGTGCTCCTGGGGAGTACAAGGGGTGAAAATTGGGAGGCAGGGCAGAGGGCAGGTGAGTGAGCCTGAGTCTGAGCAGCAGATGTGGTCACTAGATGGGTTGGCTACTGTCTTTAGGCAAATGGATGATCGCAAAGTTCATCACGGAGCAGAGAAAGCAGATATCAGGGCCTGTCAATGTAAGTGTGAGAAATCTCCCCCTCCGCTGATGAGTTTGGTGTTCAGGTTCCTCACCTTAATTGCTTCTCAGGTAAATTAGAGTGCTGTGTGCTGCTATGCCTGTTGCACGGGGGTGATGTGGACTTTGAGGCAGTGTGGCTACATTAGAAATGGATTATCCATCTGCAGTACATTGCAGATGATGATAGTATAGAAGTTACAAGGCCTAGAGGGGAGCCTATGTTCCCTTTATGCTAACTTGAGGCAAGCAAGGGAAGGGAGGGAAGGAAGAATTACCACACAAGGATAGGATTTGTTAACATGTATTCCACATTTTTATGGAGTTTTGTAAATTGTTCTCTGCGTGTGTTTGTTCATATGCATGTGTTTTTATCACACAGTTGTAACACGAGGCCAACCTAACTGAACCGAGTAAGAAAAACAGGAGCAAGCAAAAAATCCCAACTTTATGATACTGGTTTGTACACTGAACTGCTCTAGTCCATATACTGGTAGGTCACTCAAATCCTTTTCTCTAGGCGTTATGAAGAGCCTGAAGTACTTAGGTATAGTGTGACATAAAAGAACAGGGTACCAAATCACTAAGCTGAAACATCTGCGGGCTCTGCTTAGCAGGCATGTAATGTAAGGGAAGTTATGTTGATAAGTGTGATCCTAAAAGCCATCTTGAAGCACCTATGGCAATGATTTCTTAAAGCCCCATGTTTTTGTTTAAAAAGAGAAAGAAGTATATTAGTGAGAAGGAACAGAAAAAAAACAATTATCTTTTGGTTTTAAATTAAACTAATAGACTTCAGATTGTATTTAATGTCAAAAAGCCAAATGCAGCTGATATGTGTTAGTACCTGACAACAGGGAGGTAAAATGTCTAGGAGAGGAAGATAAACAGTTGATTTTTTTTAGTTGGTTTTGTTTTACTGGCCAAACTGAATGAAATACAGCAATAAGGAGCCTGTAAAATGGGAAATCAGCATTGTCTTCCCCCTTTTTTTTCAGCTTCTCTAAATGCTTTCTGCTTTGGCTCTTTAAAATAAAATTAGTATCAGAAACCCTACATTTTGAACATCATAATTTGAAATGTATGCAATAGCTTTAACTTCTCGTAACAATTATACTAAGGACATTTTTAGTTCTTTGTTTTTCCTTACCCAGTATTTGTGAATAGACAAGTCTCTTCTATGCATACAGACTAATTTGTGGGTGCATGGACAGACGTGCATGTGCACATGCGAATGCAGCCACAAATACCCATGTATGCAAACCCATAGTAGAAATGATAAAGGCAAAATGTGATCCTTGTCTTGATATGTATGAGTTTTACAGACATTTAAAGACGGTTTTCTGATTCTCAGGTTTTTCTGTACACTGAGAAAATTACAGTTCATTTCCTAAATATTTACTTTTTTAAGGCCTATTCAGTCTAAATTATGCTGAAGTACAGGGCAGACTATTTTATTATATCACAGTTCATGGAGTCGAGGACATTTTAGACAAAATAAAGTGTTTATTGACCTGTGATTGCTGCAGCATCCATTCAGTTTTTTCAACCTCAATTTTAACCATATAGTCAGGGAACTCTTTTATGGCTCTCTGTATTCACCAGCAGTCTGTTGTGATACAAAGCTTTGTACCTAATTTGCAAACCCAGCAGCTATTTCTGGAGTGAAGTAACTACGTCCTGATCCAGCAAGGGCTTTCCTCTTCCAAGCAGTCTCCTAACAGGACTTAGCCTGACCACAACAGGGCTCCTCACAGCAGTAAGTGGTGCTCAGAGAAGCAGATGCTTGCAGAGAAAGGCCTTTTGTCTTGCACTACTGCATCTGAGATTTTTTCCCCCCCTTCCTTTTCACAATGGATAAAAATACCTTGATTGTGTTGAATATCAAGCTCTTGCTGCATTTTGCTTTACTTTCAATTGTCCAGTTGCAGAAGTGCATCCCCCCCCCGAAGGACCCTGGTTTCTGTGAGTCTCTATTTGTTGTTATTTTGAACAGTTTCCATAGGATGTAGTTCTGGCACTGTGTGGCTGGTTCTCTGTTCACATGCTTCATAAACACATTAGCAATAGATATTCTGGCTTTATTAATTCACTGCCCCATGCTGCAGCTACTCCAGAGCAGGACTGTTCAGAGCCTGAGAGGAGTATTTGGGTTTCCAGGTCCTCTCTGCTCAGGTTGTCAAAAGATGAGACTGACCATATTTATTTTACCTTTTTCATTGTTGTTTTTAACACTAACTATTATTGCCTAGCAAATGAGCAGAGACCTTCCAAACTTGTATCCCACAAGCATTGCTTCCTTGTTTGTTAGCTTGCCTCCTTGCTTCCTTCTCTGATTATTCTTAGTCTAAGTAGGCCTTTCTCAATGTAATGGGTTTTAAAAATATATGTATAATGCAGCTGGCAAACTGGGAACGAGGATCCTGCAGTTTAGCACTCAGTAAACAGAATGTGACCACGTACTTCTGTGCCAATAGGTTTAAAGATTCCCTAATGAACATGAGGGTTGAAATCTTTGTAACCTGCTGCGCTCTATCTTTTTGCATAAGACCTTCCTTTACTCTTCTATAAGGTTCGTGAGATTATGGAGTCAGTTCTGTTCCTATAGTGAGGCCATTAGCAAAACTCCCTTAGAGTTGTATAAAAAAATACTGGTTCAAGAGTGATAATTCTGAAGTTGGTATCTGATCTCTTCTTTTGAGGCACATTCATCCCTTTCATTTATTCTGTTCTGTTGGTATGTATTTATATACAGTAGAAACATCACGATTTAACTGTTTTATTTGCTACCCAAATTTAAGCAGATATTGCATGCAAGAAAAGCAATCTTAGGAAAAAAAATCAGGAAAATCTGTTGTGATTGAAAGGGAAGAAAACATTGCTCTGCATAAAATAACATTTATTGCATATCATCTCTATTTTTGCTTTTCAGATTAATTTGGGTGTTATTATCTGCAAAAGACCACAGAGCCTGTCCGTTCCCCCCCAGTCATGTAACACCCCTTAAACACTACTGATCTCACTTGAACATGCTCACTAAACATGCTTAGTACCACATAAGCATTCCCTCCTTATATTCCCCACACTGCATATAAGAAATTTTAGGTAACACTGTCCCAATCAAATCATTGCTTTTCACTCTTGTTAAACTAAATCAGTCTCTCAATTCATTCCTGTTAAAGGAATGTCTTCTATGAATTTGAACCACTGCAGTAGAACTCTGTATGTGGGATATTGGTTATACGTGCATAGATGTAGGCATATGTGCATTAAATAAACAGGAAAAATAAAGTAACTGAAAATAATAAATAGAATCAAGTCAATCTGTCAGCAGTTCATTTGTTTATAAGGCATTTGGGTAGGTCAATAGAATTTTGAGTTGTTCATGAAACTGCAGTATAGTTCTATTCCAACCCTAACTATTCTATGATTCTATGATATAGTGAAATAGTTAGGCTGAAGAGGGATTTCACAAATTTTTTGCAGCTCCACTAGTTGCTTTGCAAATGTGTTTGAATATGTATGTTTGAAAGGGGTATATTGCTCACCTGATCCAAACCCACCAAAATTAAGGGCTTTTTTTTTTCACTCAAAAATAATTGAATCAGTCCATTCGGTTGTCTCATTTATTTGAGGGAAACAGCTCATGATATCTCTGCCTGTGTATGCGTGCACGTGTCGCCATTTGTATACAGACCCCATACATTTAGTGTAGCTTTTACTGTGGTGTTTTGAATCCATTAGGTAGATGTGTGTGAGGTTGTAGATGAACAGTGGTCTCCTCTTCAGGCACAAGTAGGTGGGCTTTTCAGACTTCAATGGGGAAAGCAGCAGATGAATTTTTTGCTGCTTTTCTTCCATTTTAATTTGTCCTTGAAGGTTAAAATTCTTCTGATGATCACTTCATGTCACGATTTTTACTTGGAAGCAGACTGTAATGTCTCTGGCTCAGGGACTGAGAAGTCATGACCACGTATCTCAAGTGTCTGACACACCAAAGGAGATTGTCATTTTTTTGTCCCTCCATAGTGATAAAGCAACTGGGGGCTAAATACTGCTTACATTATTATCCAAATTATCCTAAAGAAGCCCACTTACTTAATTACAGAGCTAAAAATACTGGCTGCTTTCATAGGGGGTCTTTTGTATCTATATGTATCATAGACATTACATCAAGCATTTGTTCCTTGAGTTAAAATGCTTTTATTTATTGCCTTGCCTTTCCCTGCTGCCTAGTTTAGGAGCCTAACCTCAGATAAGCAAGTTTGAAATTATAGGCCACTGCATTTTTAACCTTATGGGTAGTCCCCAAACTAACAGCCTTTATTTGTGTGTCAGCTTTAAGAATGAATGTATATAGAATCTAACATTATGAGATAATACTTTCTGGTTATATCTCAGTATCCAAAAGGAAACTACAATTAGGTCTAATGGAGTTTCAGAAAAAGGTGTCACAAAGGAAACCAGTCAACTTGCTCTCTGTCATTTCAAGCAGTCCTGAACAGTGTAGAGTTTGACTAGCAGAATTTCAGTGGAGCAAATAGAAGATCTTGGATCAAAGGGAATTCTGAAAGGTGCACATTGACTAATACAGCATGATGTAACATTTTGATTATCTAGGCGTTAGCCTTGGGTGAAACCAATGAGTACATTAAGTCCCACACCTCTTAGAGCAGCAGACATGTAAGGCTGTGGAGATGCATCCAGGTGGGTGAGTGTGCAGGAGGGGGCACATAGACCATTATACTGAAGCCACCAGCTTGATGTGTGGGTCCTGCTGTAGCTGTAGCACCACATCACACTTTGCTGCCCTTTGCAGTGCTCACCCAGCTTGTTAGAACATCTGTGGCAGAATAAAAATGGAGTATTTTTGGTCCTGACCATTAGTTCCAAGTAGTTGATAACTCTAGTGGGCTTTAGTCTTGTAAACTGGTAGGAGTGTAACATGCGTGACGTCCCCTGGAGTCGTGGTGGGTGATAGCAGTCAGCTGAGCCAGCAGCCTGCTTCAGTGCCTGCAGTGGCAAGGCTGGAGATGATCTGTCTATTGAGGAGGCAGCAAACTGAATGCTAAAAATGTAGGAAAGAAACTTAAATATCAAAAAGATACCAAAAATATTATGGGCAACTTCTGTATGAAATAGGGAGTTCTGGATGCAGGAGGAATGCAAGCTTGGCTTCTTATCTGAAGGAATATTTGTACTCGCTGTGTTTTATTTGTACTAAAGTTAGGCAGTGTTGCAATGGAGAGCTTGAAGATGTTTTAAAATAGTTGCTGAAGAAGCACATTTGCCTAGTAGAAGTAAGTCTTAGTGAAAGTTTTACTTTGTATATGCTTATTCAAGGCGCTGGTATGTGATTAAGAGAGTGTTTTATAGGGAAAAAAGAGAAAAAAAAGACCAAAAAAGACAAGTGTGTCTGTTAGGTATGATACAGATTCCAAGCCTACGTGTGTACAGGCCAAATGCAGCTCACTTTCCTTACGTTATTTACTATAATCTTGTTTCCAGTAAATGAAAGTATTTATCTGAGTGGCCAGAGCAGAATCTGGCATTAAAAATTAGCCAGGACTACTATTTCTTTGCATCCTTGGGGGGGGAAGAGGGGGGAGAAGAAGGAAAAATCCAAATTTATAATGAAAGAGAGAATAATCAAAAAATTAACTTTCCTCTCTCGTTCTTGCTGTAGCTAATCAGGGGGTTATTGATATAAAAGTGCCTAATGACAGCTACAGCTAATAAAACAAAACCTAATTGCATGTTTAGATAACAGTCAAATCCACATTGCTCTGTCCCATGAATCTAGTGCTATTCCATGGAAGCAGGATCTCGCCCATTGGCTTCGTAAGGGCAATTCAGACACATAAAGCAAGCATGTTTTGGCTCAGTCATATGCAAACAAAAGTCCCTTACGCATTTATAACGAACAAAGCAGGTGTAGGATGATATTTTTATGTCAATGTAACCTAAAGTAGGAAGGAAAAATAATATCATTGAGGTCGTGGTGGAAGTTAAATGTTAAACAAGCTTGAATCAGGGAAAAAAAAATGGCCAGAGCAGCATCCTGCCATTTTATCACTGTCATATGTTAATATAAATGTTATTAAATGAAATTTAGTATTAAAAGTAAAAGTTAATCCTTTTCTTGCATTTACTCCATTGTAACAGTCATCTTTTCCTTCTTTAGTTCTAATTTTGACATTAAAAATACATGTATAGAAATATGCTGTTTAGAACAAGGGCTGGTTTTTTTTTTTCCCCTCATTTAAACTACTGATGAACAATATATTTACTTGTTACTTCTTGCTGACCATCCCAGTCGTTGCTTTTTATTTGTTATTTTACTTGATGTTTCTTTCCGTGCAGTAGATGAAGCAGGTTTAATTTCTGTAGGATCCTAAGCCTTTATTTCTACATATGTTACTAAAATTTCCCTTAGAAATACCTTGTCATTCAAATGAGAATTTCTCCTCTGTAACTTTACATTTCTATCTCAAAAGACTAAATTATACTGAAGTTTTCTTATTTTGAGCACTGTTTGAGATAGTCTTTCTTGGAAGCCTGGGGATTCAGGTTTGAGGCTATAAACACTTCTGTACGTATGAGTAAGTCTAATTCTGTGAGTAGTCTAAGCCAGCAGGACTCCTCAAGCAAGTATGTGTTTGCAGGCTTGAGACCTGCAGATATTTGGATGGAGAAGACAGGGAAGGGCTTACAGATACTGCACAGATACTAAGTTTTATTTATAATGAGTTATAACTGCCAGGATCATCGAGAAATATGACATTATATTTCATGAAATTGACTGGCTTGTCTGGGACATGCAACACATAAATGAAACTGTTTAATTTGGTACCATAAGAGAAAAATGAACTCAAATACCCGATATCTGAATCAAATCTAATAATTGCGATTGTTGAATCCTTTGGTCCTCATTTAGTTACATTTATAGAGCTAGAGGTTTTACCATCTGATGATACTTGACTGAAAACTCTGCAGAACCAGGAATCAGTGTCTAAAATGTGAGGGGGGTCAAAGGCTTATTAAGATGCTATTAGATCAACAGCTTTTTATTTTCTATATATTTATATGTAAGTTGTTATAATTGCTGTGTTTTTTCACTAAGAATTCTGTTTTAGCCAGTTAGGTTTTCATTCCCCCTTCACCCCATCCCTTGCAAACTGCAGCCACAAATTAAAAAACAGCTCACAAAAAGCTCCATGCCTTGTTCTTGATACATCTCCTACTGAATTTAATGGGATCAGTATCGGTTTTAGAGATGAGGGGTATGGTGTAAAAGCAGAAGGACAGGGGTGCATAAAAAGAGTATTTCACAACTCAGAGAATATTTATAACGTAGTCAGAAGCTTCTGCAATGACAGAAAAGGGATATGAGGACATAGTCAATGGTAAAGAAGGAGGCTAGAAAAATCAATGGTTTAGAAGCCATTTTTGCAAGTGTGACAAATATATCTACTAGGGAAATGGCAATTAAGTTTTTATACAATATCAGTTTTACAGGAGTGAAAATTAAGGAAAACTAAGAGGGTCAAATTCTGCCCTTAAATATGCTCATATATATTGAAAGAGAAGACTTTAACATCTCACGTCTGACTTGGAACCGAAACAAAAAGACTATTTTCAGATGACTCTGGAGTGACTTCCAGATCAGAGGATCCCAAATTGATCTGCCAATGTATAGACATATGATTTCATCAGGCAGTGAGAGCAGTCTCTTTGGAGTCAAACATGATAGCTATTTAGCTGTACATAGCAATGACAAATGGCAATTTTGGCTCTAACAGCAAAGAGGCAATTTGCTCATATGTAGAACTTCATACTACAGATGACTATCTCTGCTAGAAGGAGTGACAGTGATGCTGGCCGTCACTCCCTCTTCAGACTACATTCGTAATGGCTTTGCTCCTCTGCCCTGTAAATATGACTAGCCCAAATGAATTGCTGGGTTCACTGGTTCACACAGAGCACTAATAAAGAGGACACCCAGGTCCTCCTGCAGGCTCAACCAGCTTTTCAGTATAACAGTGGACAGACATCTGTTTTTCAAACGGTATGTAGCATTTCAATGAGAAGTGTTTCAGCAAACTGGAGGCTTCAAGAAGCAGATACAGTTTTGGGTAGACTGATCCTAGGCACCTGGAGACTGGTGTACACTCATTTACTCTGCTTTGTTCACTTCTCTTATGAGTGTAGCTTGGTGATCCCACCTGAATGGCTTGGTTGCTGATAGTTTCTGAAGGCTCCTGTCTGCAATAGTCATTTGCTCCCTGTCTTTTGTGAAAAATTGCAGAGAAGGCGAAAGGAGGCAGCCTGCTGTGTCAGAAGGCGATGTACAAAGAGAGATTGAAAGGTTTTGGTGGGTTTTCCCAGACCACACTGACCAGAAATTAACTGCCCTTTTTTATCTGGCAGGCCTCAGCAATGTCAACACTTAGTTTTTCTCAGCTGCCTTTAGGGGACCCAGCTAAGCTCCCTATAATCATAGAATCATAGAATAGATTGGGCTGGAAGGGACCTTCAAAGGTCATGTAGTCCAATGTTTCTTGACCCTTTGTTGAAGGTGGCTGTCAAACCTTTAACTCTGACTTGTCTTGTGAAACGTTTTATTTATGACCTATACAGCAGCCTTCAAAAAACTAAATCCAAATTCAAAGTTCTCTCCTTGCTGTCAATTGGGATCAGCTTCCTGAACTCCAGCAATGGGGGTGGCCCTGTTAACTTTCACCAGGAAAAACAGGGAAAGGAATGTCACCTGATTGTCTTGCATACCATAGCACCAGAACTGCTAAAGTTGATTTCCTAGGGTTGCCTCATGCTTTGTTGTATGTTTTGATGGTGCTTCTCCTGCATTTGGGACATTCAGAACTGCCCTCTTCTACATGGATTCTCTGGTGCCTGATAAGGCACGCATTAAGCATTGCAGATTTTCCCTCCAACTGGGGAAACTTAATGATCTTTCTTTCTAGTCTTGGGGGCCACTTGCTTCCAGAAAACTTATAGGAACTTGGTCATCATTGCAACCTCTATCTAACTGCCAGGTCCGACTGCAAACTAGCAATGCATTCAACAGTTACCAAACACCCTGATGGCCACTTTCTGTCTGTCTTTTACATGCACATGAACACACACATATACATGTATGCACACAACATGATCATAAGCCTTGTTGCCATAGGAAACTAGGCTAAAAACAAGCAAGGTCAGAAGGCATGAGCTCATTGTTTCTCTTTTCCAGCTCCTTTTTCATACTGTTAGCACAGTGGGTTTTTTATTCATGAGATCAGATGTGTTCTTGGATGCTAGGCAATGCAAATCAAACTTACTGCGTGCTAGGCTCTGTTCTGCATGAGCCTGTAGTGTCCATTGTGGGGTTTGTCCAGTTGCCATCTTCGTCAGGCCTTAGCTCATTCCCTAGTTATTCCCTACCTGATTTGGTAGTCATACTTGCTGCTTTGGCTTGCTGATCCTCTGTTTATTGTTGAGAATATCTCCCATAATCACTTTGATCTCACTGCAGAGTCTTGCTACTTGAAAAAAGCATCATCATCACAGGAATGAGAGATATTCTCAACTGGATTTCAGTGGGCTGCACTACTTGTATAAAAACCCAAAGTGGGGCTCATCAGTGATTAAATATTAAGGAAAACTCTAGTCGGGTTAACCCTAACTCAACCACTGTCCTCTTTGCTTTAGCATAAGTATTTCTTGAGAATGGTAAAACACTCTGGGCAGAGGTGGTGGATGCACCATCCCTGGAGATGTTCAAGGCTGGATGTAGTTCTGGGCAACCTGGTCTAGTTGAAGATGTCCCTGCTCATTGCAGGTGGTTTGGGCTAGATGACCTTTGAAGGTCTCTTCCAACCCAAACTATTCTATGATTCTATAAATGTGTATAGTGCATTATGTTTAAAACTATAATAACAGAGGTGTTTATGCTGCCTGGCATTTGTGGACGGGAGCCACATTTATCCGATGACCAAGGTGATAATCAACCACCCCTCCAAACTGGTCTTGGTGACAGATGGAGCAGCAGTCTCTGCTGTCAGTTTAAGAAGCTGCTGTGTCATCAGCTGGGAAACTTTCCTCACTGTAGACCATGTTCTCTACCTTTTGAGGGTATTATAGGGTGCAAACCTAGCCCTGGGCAGGAGATGAGATGGATACCAGAAGGTGCTTGTCTGAGTACACTGATTACCTTCCTGGTCTTTTACATACAGGTGGGCACTCTGAACTTCTTGCAGGGGTGGGGTGATGGTGACCAGAGAAATACGAGGTTAGTGAAAACAGGCCTGGAGCTCTCTAATCTGAAGAACTTCTCTCCACAGGGGACATGAAAGCCATACTTTTGGTAGCTGCTCATGTATAACACTTCTTTCTTTGCCCCCCTTAGTACAGCAGCACATTTATCTGCTCTTCTGACCAACACAGCTATTTGCAAGGACTTGTTTGTCTTTTCAGCATGAAATTATTGTATTCTTTTCCACCGTCTTCTTCTAGCAAATGCAATTATGAAGTACAAACCATAAGGAGCAGGAATTCATCTGGATATGAATGTGTAGAATAGCTTAATTAGTGATAAAGCATAGTACCTATTCCTCTATCTCATGCAAATATTAACTTCAGGTGCCTACAAATGGGTACAGTTATTTGGACAGATACGTATCTAACTTCTTGTTCTTATAACTGGTTTAGAGATTCAGAAACTACAGACCAACTTGGTTATGACAGCTTGCCAAGCCAGGGTAGGCTTGTTCCTTGCTTGTGATTTCCCACATTTTCACCTGTACTTGCTCTTATAGAAGTTCTGTTCTTGGGTAAAATCAGAGAAATTTCAGCTGTGGAAAGTATTTCCCATTGTCTTGTCTGGATGTCTCTTGTTTTGGTGGATGCAAATGATATCTTAACCATAAGTATTGTGTATTAGTGATACCTTTGCCTTCCAACTCCCTCCTTGTGTTTCCTGGCCTTTTGACCTAATGACCATTAGTAAGTCCTGGTGGCACATGGGTCACCCAGGTCCTATCTGTGTTTCTGTATCTTCTCTCCCTGGGTTTGTCAGTGCTGCAGAGTACCTGAAGTCACTCAACAATGGCCTCTAACCACCTCACTTCTGTTGGGCCTTCTAGGGACAAAAGTTCTTCTCAGCAGCAAGGGTTTATTGGAGAGTGTGAGACCTGCAAGAGTAGCAGTGGGAAATTGTATAACTTGGAGTTTTTAACTTCTGGCCACCAACAAGGCCATGGAAAACTTGTTTTCTGAAACTCTTTCACCAGCCCATCCCCAGCTTCCCTAGAACCATATCTCTTGTCTTCACTGGTTGTATACATGCGGTTTGGGCTATTCCTGGTGTGGAGTCATATGACATTTGTAGCGTAGGAACTTGGCTGATGTTCTGGTTGATGTTATCACATCAACAGAGAAACGAACTACTAGAATACAGTTGTTTTTAAGAGCCATCTAGGAGATTAAAGTTGCCACATAATGTGTGCCTATCTCCCTGAATGTCTCTCAAATCCTGAGCACATAACTTTAAAACCCTTAAAGAAAAGGGATCTGGCAGCTCACTGAGAGGTATCTCAGAGCTGGCACCATGTATCTTGAAGGCTCACACCACTGGCTGTGTTCACGCTAGTAAATTAAACACACCCTGGACCATTCTGTGGCATTGAGGTCAACTGGCACAAAATAGCCAGCATCCATACAATTAAGCTGTCTTGAACTCCAAGACAGGACAGCCATATGCAGAATGCCTATTGAGAACAGTCCCTGGCTTGTGGCAATTCTCAGCCTATACCCAGGAGCCATTTGGGAGAGTGCTGCTTGGCCCTGGCCTCGGCCATGCCAGGGATCTTCTAGAAACTAGAGGAGAGGTGCCAGCAGCAGTGTCCCTGGCACCATTTAATGTTCCAAGGAGGTAGCCAGCAGTCTTGCAGGTGGCTGAGCCTTTGCCACAACAAGATGGAAGTGTTGATCCTATCTACCAGGATGGTGACTCCCTCCTGTTGTCAATCCTGGTGTCTTCTCTCTCAATCCTGATTTTATTCTGATGAATGCTAGAATGGCTTCCAATTTTCAGCTGTTTCATAGTTTGCTGTTGTGATTGTATTAGGTTGTGTTTGAATTTCTATCTCCCCAAGGATAGGGAAAGGGATTCTATAAATATTATTTGATTTAATTAATAAATATCAGCTTCTTTTGTAATGTAGTAGGGGAGTGAGGATGTGCACTGGGGGAATGGCTGGTAAGGACAGAAAGGCCTTTCTGTTTTCATTCCTGTGCCACCTTTGCTGTAACCCCTGTGCTGCTGGTGCCAGAAATCCTGATGCCACCACAAAGGACATAATCTGTTATGAAAACCTTTGCTAAAGTCCCAAAATAGTGAAGATCATGAATCACTTACAACCTTCTCATGTATTTTTCTATAACTCTTAGTTTGCTGCCATGATCCATAATACGTAATAATGATACAGATAGTACATAATACAGGTCCTACTGAAAGGATGTCAACATGGTTTTCTTGGGCTTCCAGATTCTTTTCATCCCTTGTAGGCTCTTCAGCAGAAGATCATTATGATTGTTTTGAGTCAGTATAATCTTCCAAGGCACATCTTCTGTCTGAAATGTCCTCTGTAGCCTGATGTAAGCCCTGGTTGAATCTGACCAGGTGTGTTGATGGGGCTTCTGCGCACTGAGTCACACCATTTGTTGGCAGTGGTTGAGGAGGGGTAGTGCTAGCCAGGGAGAAGTGATGTCTATTGCTGATTATTTGGTTAATTGAGAAGACTTGGAATTTCTTGTTAATAATAGTTTACAATCTACAGGTAAAAATGCAAATTCGAATATTTTATCAGATGCTGCTATGTTATTGCTCTCTATTACTACCTGAAAGTAGGTTGTAGTGAGGAAGGGGTATTCTCCTCCCAGGTAAAAAGTGATAGGACAAGAGGAAAGAGCCTCAAGTTTCACAAGGGGAGGTTTAGGTTGGATATTAGGGAAAATGTCTTCTCTGAAATGGTCTTCAAGCATTGCAAAAGGCTGCCCAGGGCAGTGGTGGAGTCACCATCGCTGGAGGTATTGGGAAGATGTTACACTTGGGGACATGGCTTAGTGGTGGTCTTGTCAGTATTAGGTTAACAGCTGGACTGGGTGCTTAAAGGTCTTTTCCAACCTAAATGATTCTGTGATGCTGTGAATGTTGTGGGGCAAATTAGAGACGATGCAGTGCCATGTAGACTCGTGGTAGTCTGTTAAGATTGTGCTTACTTTCTTAAACGGTGTATCTATTGCTAGAGCAATGTTGGATAAGTAAATAAAATGTCTTTGGTAGTTTTGCTGTTCTGAGGCTTTCTGTTGGAGCAATAGCTGGGTGAAATATTCTGTGGGCCAAATGCTGCTTGCTTAACTCCTGGGAGCAATCTGATAATTCCAGTGAGTTAGCAAAGCAAACTGGGGCTTGTTGTTTGGAAACTATTTGGAAAGCTGCCCTATATTTTTGCTGAGGATCTTTCATTAGTGCGGATGTCACTATATGCTTAAATCAATGGGAAACCTCTGGAAAAGTCAGCCAGTATGGCACTGAGTTTTCATTTTAGGACATACAAGCAAATCCTTGGTACGGGGGCATGCACAGGACAGATGGAACCAGATTTCAATGGCGTTTAGTACTATCCATGGTTATTTCTTGCTCTGTGCTCTATATATGTGGCTTCAGTGGGTAAGGAGGAGTCATGCATATACAGCACTGGAATCATTTTGTTCTAAACTAAGGATTTTGGAATGCTTTTAACAAATGTTCTATTCATCTGTAAAATCTGGAGATGTATTCTGTCAATAGAGGTTAGTACATAAAGACTGATGACTGTTGGGGGAAAAAGAAGTGAACTTTTGTTTGAATATAACTATTTGTTTTGATGGTAATTGAGGCAATTCCTTCACTTGCCACAAACATTCATTAGAGTGATATTCTGCAGACAAACTGTCACGTGCAGTGATGCATTTCTGTATCCATACAAATGCCTGAAGTGGAAGTCTGTGTGCGGCTCTTAAGGAAGCCTTTGATAGGTTGTAAGTTTATCAACCGAGGGTAAAAAAGGATATCAGGTGATTTGTGTGGCCAACAACCCCTTATAAACATGAACCTATGAGTGCTGAATCCCCAAAATACACAAAGCAGTTGTTTTAGTGATTAGCTTGTGAGCAATCTCAGGGGCAGGAGTATGTTGGCAATTACTCATTCAATAGTTTGTGAAAAATATGTCTGCTCATTGACATTTGGAATTAAAAAAAAGAGATAAATCTCACAAATGCATTGCAGAAAGTATCTTGCCAACTAACAACATAAAGCACATGACTCCACTTACAAATACTTAACCTTCTGAACTGCTGATATTCCTTATCGGAAGAGGTCTGTCTAGAAGTCCAGACCCCACCAGTTCCCTAGCAGCAGAAATGTAACCCCAATGTGGAGGAAACCCCCTAACTTTTATTAGTGCCTTGGTCCCAATCTGATATTTGCAGCTGGCTGGTTTTATGAATCAAGGTTTTGAATTCTTGTACTTGGAAGTATTAAAAATATGAGCTGTGATTTTTGAACTAAATCTCTTCTAAAGGCCATTGCCCCTGTGCATTAAGGATCCTAATATGTATTTGCAAAAGGAGTTATTGTCAGTGATTGGTTTAATCACCTTTGCTAACCACGTAAGGTGTGGAGGTACATCTAAGAGCAGTTTCTCACTCATGATCTGTGATCTGCTGCAGCTATAACATTTATGAAAGCCCACTTCTGCTTCACTCCCTTCTCATGGGCCATCAGGAATACTAGTTCTCCCACACTGCTCCTCTGTGCCATGCTTTAGAGTTTCAAAGAAGGTTGATTTTCTGTGGCTTCTTCTTCCCTTTATGTCTTTGCTGAAACTCCCAACAAGGAAGGTCATTTTTAAGGGTCTGTTTTTGTGACATGGACATGGGACATGAATTGAGACTGACATTCATTTCATGCAGGATACAAGAACAGTGCTGGCAACGTGTGGTCCGTAGGGCCTGCACTGATTCAGATTGGTAGCTTAGCTGGCAGAGCTACTTCCAATTTCTTTTCCACAAGGCTATTTGTACTATCTCAGCCTCAGCTCAGTAGTGACAGGACAACAGATCCCATTCTATATCAATATGGAACCCTTCATATAAACCTTTTCTGGTTGTTTTTTAATGTATTTTTATTTCAATATAGTTTTCTGACACCATGGTTTAGTTTTTACAATTTTCTAATTAAATCCAGTTCCTAAAGCACTTATATTATTAAACTAATTCCATACTTTACTTTTCTTCTGGTTCTCCACTACGTGATGACTACCCTGGTATAGCCAAACCAGTATCCTCCCCTTAGGATTTGATCATACATAAGCATTAAAATTCCTTTGTGTTATCTGCCCACTATAAAAACATTCCCAAAGCAATTCGTGCTATTGACAAATGTTGGTTTATATTTTGTACAGTTACAAAGTATAGGGAATATTGAAACCTTTCCCATTCAAGGCCAGTTAAATAAAAATACAGGAAACCCCCATATTTTGCAATAGGTACCTCACAAGTCATTTGTCTGTCAGTTGCATTTGTCTTGCCATGGAGATGATAGTTAAGAGGGGAAAATGAGTGAAGGTGTTTCTAGTTTCAGCCTTTTGTCTAGAAATAAACCAACTGAAGATGGGTACAGATATTTCATTGAACTTTTCCCCCACATATACAATGCTTTTGTTTGTGTTTTTGCATTTCAGCTTTCCTCTGAAGGATTTGCTATCCTAAACCTAAGCAGGGCTTTTCTGGTCCCGAGTCATTAAAAAATGAAGACTAACAAGTACTAGAAAGCTAATCTTTATTGTAAATCAGTGACCTACACTGCAATGCAGAAGGCAGATGATGACCCAAACTTGAGAGAGGCTGAAAAGAATGACGAGTTTTATTACAAAACGGTGAAATTGGTGAGGAATCTGTGTTTTGAGGCAGCCGTGTGCCTTTAAGCCTGTCACCATTCCATTCAACTTCTTGTATTTTTCAGTCATTTAGTGATGAGACTGAACTAAGCATTCCCAGCAACTCTGGTAACACTGGCGTTGCTGGCCTGAACAGTCAACCTTTCATCCCAGCCCTTCTCCCTGCACAACACGCATTAGTACACCTAACCCTGTTATCAAGTGTCCTTCTCATTCTGGCCCCATTCCTCCTCCAGTCAACAGCAATTACAGTCCAGGTTTTTGTGGGAACGGGGGCCCTTTCCCAGTGTTTCTTTCCTCCTCAAACAGTATCTTTGCACAATGCCTGGTTGGTTTGGGGGAGTTGTTTCTGGTAACTACTTGAATTCAACACTGTTTCTGTATATTCTTTTATTGTTGCTAATTTGAATTTATTTTAAAAAGGGGAATTAAATTACCCAGACAGGAAGATGTTGATGCAAATTTCCTAACTGCTAAGATAATAAGATTGAAATTAAGAGCATGTACATATCTTCAAGAAGCATCCAAAATACGTAACTACAATTTAGGGACCTTAGAAAGCTTTCAGTTTTAACAGAAATGCGATTCCTTCACTTGCTTAGTTCAAGTCTGGTTTTTAAGTGCCATGCCCAAGACTGAAAAGCTCTTTGCTTCCTCAGTGATTCAGCAGGATTGTGTTGAGCCCTTCCTGAGAGCAACATCTTGTAACAGATTTCTCCTCCTTGACTCCAGATGATGTCAAATGACCCCAAACCAAACACTGGGAGAATTAGGGTTCATTCCGCCATATATCTTTTTCATGATGAAAATTTTATGGGGAAGTTTGCTGATGACACCAAGCTCTGTGGTTCGGTTGATACGTTGGAGGGAAGGAATGCCATCCAGAGGGACCTTGA